>JAXGGA010011112.1:0-43798 GCA_038373865.1 Uloborus plumipes
TGATAAAAACCTGCTTTTTCTCACTTGTATAATTCGATGATATTTAAGCTGGCCTAAGTTTTGATGCGAATTTCTTGATTAAAAAAAACAAAAACAAAATTGTTTGAAGTTTGATTGTTACATCTGTAATGGTAGAATTACCCAACAGCTTATAAATACCAGAGGTATACAAACTTATGCTTGAGACAGTTTATCTATACTAGCACTATAAAAATGAAGAGTTTGCTTGAACGCTTATCTCAGGAACTAATGGTTCAAGTTGAAAAATTCTTTTTGTGTTGAATAGTTCATTTAATCAGGAAGACATTAGGGTATATAACATTACGCTATATGTAAGGAGTTATTATCATAGTTTAAAAGTAATAATGGTGGAAAAGCACAAGCGGATTAGTTTCCATTCTTCTCGAGAGATGGTGTTCTTTAAAAGCATTGTTTTAGCAACTGTGTTCAGAGGGCACTGTAATGGAACCAGACTCCAAGTTAAATGTCTTCGTAATGATGTGATAGCTGCCATACTTTTAACTGGTGCAGCAGTTGGTCAAATGGTGCAAACATAATCAATGATAAAAACTTGGATAATGCTTGGAAAAAATGTTGTGGGGTGTGCTTGAAACATGCCATTTTGGGAAACCATCGATGGAGTAATGATTACAAACTTGATATCGGCAACACAAAACAAACCTGCCCATTACATCGGCTGTTACAAACTAGTCATTTACCCTAATTTAAATTATAATAAATACATTCTTTTACCACAAGATGAAACTATTAGCCAACACACTAAATTTATACTTCATTGAATAAACATAAAGTAGGCTACTCAAGGAAGCACTTGCAACACCCAGTGGAATGATTACAATGGTAATCTGAATAATACAGGTCAAACTGAGCTAATTCAAGAATATATTGATGTAGAGGAAAAAATTGATGCTAAACTTTAGTAAACTATGTAAACTATTTGTTTTTGGGATATTTGTATTGGTTCTTGCACATGGCTTTTGCTATCCCACAGCAGCTGGATCAGTGCTGTACTGCAAAAATCTCTAGCTATGTATGACAAACCGTGAGAGTAGAAAGGTTCATACGCAAAAATAAAAATATTTCCTTGAAAAATCAAAATAAAAAGACTGAATAATGTTCTAAGCCGAAATTGCACTGACTAAACTAACTGGATACATGTTGGTTATGATGCTCTTACGTTGAGTTTCGAGGGCTTGAAAAACTTGCATATTGTTGTTCCACTCAGAATATTTGTTACAGGATGATTCTAAAAATAAAATAAAAATCAATAACTTAAAAAGAGAACATAGGAAAAGTTTGCATTTTAAAAAGCATAAAATATCAAGTGGTCTGTATGAAAGAACATTTGAAGAAATTAAAAGCAGATTTTAATCAATAAAAATAATAAAGAATTTAAAGTACTGATGATTAAAATTGCTACAATAGGAAGAAATGTACATAACAAAATGTTATTAGGAAGATAGATATGCTGTACTATAAATGTCAAGTAATTAAATTTTCAAACAATTAGGAAGCATAGGTCCTGAGAAATCAGTACCCAATACAATCACCTCTGACTACAATAAAAGCACTTTCATGAATAGACTATTGAGTCAATGAGAGATTGAGAATGTACAGGTACAGCCATCCATGCAACTTTACCCTACAGCCACATTTCATCAACATCTCCAGCATTTGGTACTGGGCTAATCACTGGGCAATAGGGTGGTCCTTATTTTTCAACTTTTTTTTCCCCTAAGTCTTACCCCCTCAGTTTTTTCCTTCTGGTCTAACACTAATGTAGAAAAAAAATTAAATCATTCCTACAATTTTAAATGGTGCCTCAAAAGCTTTAAAAGTTGAAGTTTTTATGAAAATCAGTAACTTTTCTCTTTTTTAAGAGGGGAAAAAATAAATAAAATTCATGAAAGTGAATAAAGTAAATAATATCTAACATACACTAAAATATAATTTAAAATAACTTGTCTGCCCACGTGATTTCCGATAGTCAGCACAGTTTACGCTGTGTCAGCATTTTTGTTGGAATACTTCTTTTCGCGCTTCCCGCTCAATATTGCGTTATCTTCCGAACAAGGCGGGTGCAAGTATTTTGATAATTAAAAATGGCACAAAACTAGAGTCTTTGCAAGTATGTATACTTGATTGGAACTGAAACTAATCAGATATTAGGTTGCAAACTGCCTTCCAATAGACAGGTCTTGCAAGTCCTTTTCTACAATATGAGGCACGTAAAATAAAGTGCTCGTTTAGTTATTTCAGAAACTATGATTTTTTGGCAAAAGGCACAAATACCTCTTAGAGATCATCAGAACTGCATTGTTAAATTAGAAACTCTTTATAACGAATGGAGAGCAATCCATAAAAACAGTTAGAGAAAAAGCGAAGTTCAAATGCAAAAAGAGCGAAATTTTAAAGCAAGACTTGAAGCCCTCTTTGATATTGCTCATTCTAATGCCTTAGAAGTTATTAAAATTGAAGAAGATAGACAATTTCTCATCTCCCAAAGACAGAAAGGAAGAGTTGGTTCATTAGGAGGAGTTGATAAAAAAACTTATGAAAAAGAGCAACGAGCTTTAAAACGACAAATTACAGAAGAATTGAGACGAGAGAAAAATAGAGAGGATACGAAAGTGAGGGAAACAATGGATAACATAGACTTTGATATTGATGAGTCACGTAAGTAAAAAAAAATTAAGTAAATGGAAAATCAATTCTTTTTATTATATATTTTTATAGGTTCATAATGAACTAGATTTTTTTTAAATTTAATGTCATTGTTTGATTAACTAGCATTATGTTAACTAAGTTATTTTATCTCTAATGATTGTATGTTAAATATAAGCATCGCTGTACTTAAAAACTAGTCGGAACTTCTAATATTATTATTTCTAATCTATTACACACAGAGTAACACTCATTTTCTAAAACATGAAATTATTAAATGCATAACATTGAATCTTGTAAATTTCTGCTACATTTTTGCCAGTTTTACCTCATGTAAATAAAATCTTGAGGAAAATCATAGCTGCTCTCCATGCTCTTCTTAAATTTCGTCCACACCCCTACATTATTAAATTTTTATCTTTCCGGGAAGATGAAGAGATTTAGAATACCGGCAGATGGTGTACTGTAGGAATTATTTTACATTATCACATTTTTCATTCAGCATTTTGCATCTAATTCATAAAATGATTCTGTTTTAGTGACTGTTTCACCTGAAAAGAATAGTTCATCTGAAAATGAAACTGACAGTGAGCATATGTTGTGTTCATCTGATGAGCCAGGTCCATCCAAAAAATGTAAACGTGGAACTATTAATTTTATTAACACGAAATTGGTAGCAGTTCTTGATAAATGCAAGTTAAGTGACAGAGATTCTGTCCATATCTTAATTGCAACTGCAGAAGCTTTGGGACACGATACCAAAGATTTAGTAATAAATCGAACCTCGATACGACGATGTCGTCAAATGCTTCGTGCTGAACGTGCTTCAGTGATCAAAAATGAGCTTCAAACGTTACAGTTAGAGTTTGCAACAGTTCACTGGGATGGAAAGCTACTCCCAGAAATAACTGGAAACCAGAAAGTAGATAGGCTCCCAGTAATCATTTCCGCACAAGGACAAGAGTATCTTCTAGGTGTCCCTAAATTGCTTTCTGGGAGTGGAGACGAGATGGCATCAGCTGTTTACAGCTTGCTTGCATAAAGTAAACTTTTGGCTTCAGTAGAAGCCTTATGTTGTGATACCACAGCGGCAAATACAGGAGTAGCAAAAGGAGCTTGTGTTTTATTAGAACGAAAATTGGAAAAAGATCTATTATATCTACCTTGCAGACACCATATATATGAATTAGTCTTAAAGTCTGCTTATGAAGCATGCATCAGTACGTCGTCTGGACCAGAACCAGGACTATTTAAACACTTCCAACAAGCTTGGACCAATATGGACACTTCTAAACATACTGCTGGAATTGATGATGAATTTGTTGCAAACAGTATTGGTAAGGACAAAGAGATCGTGCTACTTTTTGCTAAAGAGCAGTTTTGTATACCAAAACTGAGAGATGACTACAAAGACCTGTTGCATTTAGTTATTATATTTTTAGGCGGACAAGAAGGGGATAACATTTTATTTCGATTACCTGGTGCTTTTCACCATGCCAGGTGGATGGCGAAAGCTATTTATTGTTTAAAAATATTTATGTTTCGAAATGAATTTCCACTGAATCAAAAGGAATACCAAGGAATAAGAGATGTTTGCATATTTATCATAAAGATGTACATTAAAGCATGGTACAACGCTTCGTTAGCAGACATCCTAACAGCTCCGGTTTCGCCGGAGCAGCTCCGGAAAAATCGAGAAAAGTCTATGCTCCGCGCAACCCCTAGATTACCCCGGAAATTTCCAAATCTTCGGCTGCGCTCCCTTACCGGCGCTCATCTTTCGCTATTGCCACCCTTCCTGATAACGCACCATACGCTACTCCTTGCTACGTCACATTGAGAGGGAGGAGGGAAAGAGGGAGCGCCATATTATCCCCGCCCATTTACAGGTCCGTCGTATGGAGTAGGTAGGAACCGGAGAGCTGACGTCATGTGCCGTTTAAGATCTTATAAGATGAGTTAGTAGGGTGTCTAGGGGCACAGCAATAAGAAATCTGTATCAATGGTTGTGGCGGTGATAGTTTTTTCCGTTCGTTTCTGTGTTTGGCAACGAAGTAAGTTGATTTTCGTGCACATGTGGAACGCCAAGTTTGTTTTGGTTATTTCGTCTTGTGTGAAGCATCTGTTTTAACATTTTTGCAACAATGTCCAAACGGAAACATAACCAACAATATAAAGAGGAGTATACCTCTTTGTGGCCCGTATTGAAACGGTCGAGAGTATCGGACTCATACATTTATTGTTCGGTGTGTAATACCGATATTGTGATTACTCATGGCGGGAAAGATGACTGTCGGCGACACGTGGAATGTTCTCGGCACGTGGAAAAAGCGAAAATAAAGTCATCCCACCAAAGTTTAAAATCACATTTCGTAAGAACAGAAGACGTAAGTGTGATCAATGCTGAAACTTTGTTTACCACTTTTTTGGTTGAGCATAATGTCCCGTTGGCTGCTGCCGACCATGCGGGCAATTTATTCAGGAAAATGTTTCCGGACTCCGCCATCGCTTCAAAATATGGATGTGTGAGAACGAAAACGACTGCAATCGTCAAAAGTTTAGCGAAGTCTACAGTGAAGGAAATTTCGGGAAATTTAAAATCGTCCAAATTTACCATTAGTATAGATGAAAGTAATGCTGCAGAAAATGAAAAAATATTCCCCATCCTGGTAACATATTTCGATCCAACAGCAGGAAAAAATGTCAACATGATGCTCGCTCTCCCATATCTAAACATTGATGCAACTGGAGAAAATATTTTTAAACTTATAGATGATGAATTTAAAAAACATGAAATTCCATGGGAAAATTGCTTGGCCTTGTCATCTGATAATGCCTCTGTAATGACAGGGAAATTTAAGGGTGTTGTAAAATTTATGCAAGAGAAAAATGAAAATATAATTGTAACTGGATGTGCATGTCATCTGATTCACCTTGCAGCAATGAAAGCTTCTAAGGAGCTTAAGTTTCCCGTAGAAGAGTTTCTGGTGGATATTTATTACTATCTCAGAAAGAGTTCGAAACACACCGATTCATTTAAAGTGTGTCAGAAATTATGTGGCGTCGAAATTCACAAAATTCTGAAATATGGAAGCACACGTTGGTTGTCAATGCTGAATGTTGTAAATCACACTTTGGAGCAATGGGAGGCATTGAAACTGTTTTTTTGTGAAAAAGAAACCAAAGAATCTGATGCATTATTACATATAAGAAGCAAATTTCAGAAAAGTGAAACAAAATCGTACTTGTTGTTTTTGCAAAGTGTTTTACCTTTATTTACAAATGTCAATGTCTTTTTACAATCAGAAGCACCTTTAGTACACAGGTTAAGAAGACAACTGATTTCCTTGTACACAGATTGTTTGTCTAGATTTGTTACACCTAATGCTGTGCAAGAATCAACAGATATCTTCAAATTGAATTTTGGGGATAGAAAATTACAAAAGTCAACAGAGGACTTGGTAATTGGCTTCAAAACAAAGCAATATATAATAAGTGAAGAGGTGACAGAATCTGCGAAGAAAACTTTTTTTAAATCTGTTCGAGCATTTTATGAGAAGGCATGTTCATACATGTGTAAAAAATTTCCCTTTCAAGATGCTCTTTTACAGCATGCAGAAATTGCTGATATCAATGAGAGAACTGAAAAAAAAATTGATTCTATAATTTATTTTGTGCCATTCTTTGCTGATACACTTAAAGATGACCAGCTAGAATTACTCACTGCTGAATTTGCAAAGTATCAACAGGATCCATTAACAGCTGAAATTCTTGAGTGTGAGAGAACAGATGTTGCATGGACCAAAATTGCAAACCTTGTTGACCACAATAGGGCAATTAAGTATAAAATTCTTCCAAAAGTCATGTTCAACATACTGCTCTTTCCACACAGCAATGCAGCCTGTGAACGAATCTTTAGCACCATAAGAAAAAATAAAACTGACTTTCGTTCAAATTTGGGCAAGGACACCTTAGAATCTCTAATGATACAAAAATGTCAAATGTTAAATTATAATGTGTGCTGATACAACCAAAATCTGTCTAAAGAAGAGCTTGTAAAAGCTAAAAAAGCTACTTATGAGTCATTAAAAAAAGTTTAATTTCAAATTCACCGCCTCCTTTTTTTGTTTCAAAATTTTTGCAAAGAAAAACAACTTACTTATAGGTTTTTTCAGATGTCTAAATAAGCATGAAGTATATTTTTAACAGGTAAGATTTTCAATACAGTAAGTAATAATCCAAAAATTAAAATTGTATTTAATATTTTTTTTTGTGTACAAAAACATGTGTAACATTTACGTATAGAACGATATACAATAAATTGAGACTGCATCTTGGTGCTCCTGACAGAGCTCATTGAATGTTGGCATGTCTGCGTTAGCCTGTAAAGCCCCATATCAGGATTTGATGTTTTTGAAAGATCTTTATTTTTACAAAGAAACAAATAAAACAATTTCCGAAGTAACTACAGAAAAATTTTGCAGACATTTATGGTATCTTACTGAAGAATCAGTTGCTTTGGCATTTTTTGATGATAATGTTCCTGTTGATCAGAAAAAGAAGATGGCAGAAGCATTTAAAGAAAAAGAATCAATTAATTGTGACTACAAGCGCCTGCAGTTGAATTCGGAGGAATTGATTGAGTTTACAAACAAAAACCTCCATAGCTTTGTATCAAAAAGAACATGCAAGTTTTTTAAGCGGTTTAAAATACCCTTTGACTTTATTGCTCATGACCCATCCACCTGGAGTACTCTTCATGATTATCAACTTGGCCTAACAGTAGTCAATAACTTAGCAGTTGTTAATGATACTGCAGAAAGCGGTGTAAAGCTTATGGAAGAATACAATAATATTATAACACACAATGAGGAGCAAAAGCAATACCTACTGCAAATTGTTAAAGATTATCGTAGCCGTTTCCCATCGTGTTCAAAGCATTTACTGACAAAAAGCTATTGAACTAGTATTATTACAGCTTAACATTATAGAAATTTGATTTGGAGTTAAGCAATTCATGTCCTTCTTATCTTATTTTTCTACAAAATATTACTTATACTTAAAATAGAGTTATTAAAAGATGTTTTGAAAATTTACTAATTTCGCTGTATTTTTTCATTTTTCATCCCCTTTGAGGCACGTGTTATTATTGAAATATTTTAAAATAATTTTTACTACTTACTTACCAACCCCAAAGGAAAAAAAAATAGGGGGTAAGACTTATGAAAATATGAAATTAATTTTTTGACCATATGCTAAGGACCACCCTACTGGGCAACCACTAACCAAATGCTTTCTACAGTTGAAAACATCAGGTGAATATGCAGCTCAGAGAAGCAGCTATAATTTTTCTATTAAGGACGGTTACCAGTAACAGTATCGCGCTGAAATTAAGTTTTCTTTTTAACCACAGGCTTTAACACGACAAAAATTTAATGGTTACTGCTTCAAAGTACTCAGCATGAAAAAGTGGTGACCGAGAAGTATGCCCACTGACTCTCTCATACTATCACTTCAGCTAATGGGTTAGTATGATGTCTAATGCACAATGGCAATTTATCTTCTTCACGACGTCGCCAAACACAGATGCAACATAGCTGTTACTAGAACTACGTGTAGAAACTCCAGCAAAATAACTTAAGTATTGTAGGCGAATGTGGGGCAAAGTGAAGTACGGGGCAAAGTGAAATGGTAAAATAATTTTACTTTGCAGCACCACCTATCTAGCAATATTTTCACTAAGTTCCTATACATATAGTTGATTCCCATCAAAAAATAAATAGCTCCAAAGATCAATGAAAAAAAATAATAATAAATAATTTTCAAACTTTGATACCTTTATTGTAATATTTTTGTGATTTTTCAAAAATATTTCTTGTTATTAGAATATGATAAAATTTTTGAAATTATCATTTTAACAATTAATTGAGATCTACTGATGTCCAATGCAGTCCTAATTTAGTTTAAATTATGCATGTTTTGATTTTAAATGTTCTATGTAATTTCTCAAGTACTCGAGGGGCAAAGTGAAATAATTCATTTTGTTTGCTTATGCATTCATTTACTAAAACACATACTTATTTCTTCATTTATCGATTTATTCCACATTATTTTACCTATTAACCCTTTAACTGTCAAGTTATTTTGATTTTTAACACTTTTCCAAGCACAAACCCAAGAAACAGTCGGGTTTGACAAAGAGATGAAGCCGAAATAAGCGTCTCCCGATATATATTCGGGTATAACAATACGATGCACTAAAAAAAAAAAAAAAATTACCCCGAGTAATACTCGGGCGTGACATTTTCGAAAACGGGCTGTGTCCGAGACTATCTCGGGCATGACAGTTAAAAGGTTAATTGAATACTTTGCCCCTCCTTAATTCAAATTGGTGGACCTTTTTACTGTTTCCTTTTTCTTGTTTTTGTTTTTTTTCCTTCTGCAACCTTGAATTTATTTGATGAAAATGACTTCAAAACTTTCAAAACTAATTGAAATACTCTACAAAACACAAAAGGAACAAAATCTCAAACACAGCTTTCAACTTTCGCAAATTCATTTTCAAAGCTGTATCTGTTTTCAAACGATGCATGTTTACAATATTCAATAGAAATCATTAATATTTTTGCCAGCATAATTCTGAATTTTGATCTAATTATGTGAAAAGGAAAACGAGGCATTTTTAGAAACCTATCATCCATACGTATTTTTTTATCCCCATTGAATTTTAATTTTTTTTAAATAACAAGCTCTGAAGGCCGAAAATTGACATTGCTTGTAGTACATTCCAAATTTATGTCATCAAAAGTTGTGAACAAGATGAACAAGAATGCACGGAATAAATAATAAACGATACCGGTTTTTTAATGTATGACTTAATCATTAAAATTTCTTGCAAAATTTTTGCTGACGCGTTAGGAAATCGTAAAAGCTTGACGCAGACAACTACAAAAGTTTGACGGCATGACAGCTCGGGCATGACAGTTAAAAGGTTAATTCACTTATTTATTCATTCACTTCCTTGTTTTGTGATTCATTCTCTATTTTATTCACCCATTTTTTTCTCATATATTAATTAATTCATTTATTTATTCGTTTATTTACGCATTCATTTGATGAAAATTACTGTTAATCAAATAGAAAATGTTTCATCACAAAAATATTGTATTTTTCACTTTGCTCCATGGTTTTTTGAGGTGAAAAATTTCCACCTCTTTTTAAAGGTGCAAAATAACTAGCAAAAATAAAAAATAACATTTCAATGATAGTTGTATTACAAAATTCATTATTCATTCTTTATGTAAACTGATTTTCAGAACAAATTTCTAATTCCTTTACTTTGAAACAGGCATGTTATCTTAACTATTTCCCTTTGCCCCACATTCCCCTACATGACAAAGTTTGCAGGTTCTCTTCAGATAAAAAATATAATATTTTAACTAGAATGCTTTCCTTCATGAGTTTATCTAGAAGTACAAGTAATGACTAAATGCATAGCAGCACTTGTTTGTTAACTGGCACAGTAATTCCTAACCCAACAGCAGTACCGTATTTTCGGGTAGATAAGCCGCACCACCGTATATGCCGCACTTCGCAAAACTCCGGAGAAGAAAAATGTGTTTCACCAGATACGCCGCATCCGCGTATAAACCGTATAAAACATAGTCAAAAAAAAAAAAAATTTCTGCAAGAATCTATGCTGCAGTACACTCGTATTGACATCGTTAAAAAACAATGACAAAGAATTAGTAACATTGATTTGAAAATACACTGAAGTGACAAAAGTCATGGGATACCTCTTAATATCGTGTCGGCCCTCCTTTTGCCCGGCGAAGTGCAACAACTCGACGTGGCATGGACTCAACAAGTCGTTGGAAGTCTTCTGCAGGAATATTGAGCCATGCTGTCTCAATAGACGTCCATAATTGTGAAAGCGTTGATGGGGCAGGATTTTGGGCACGAACAGACCTCTCGATGGTGTCCCATAAATGCTCAATGGGATTCATGTCGGGCGATCTAGGTGGCCAAATCATTCGTTGGAATTGTCCAGAATTTTCTTCAAACCAATTGCGAACAGTTGTGGCCCGGTGACATGGCGCATTGTCATCCATAAAAATCCCATCGTTGTTTGGGTACATGAAGTCCATGAATGGCTGCAAGTGATCTCCAAGTAGCTGCACATAAGCATTTCCAGTCAATGTTCGGTCCAGTCGCACTAGAGGACCAAGTCCATGCCATGAAAAAACAGCCACACCATTACGGAGCCACCACCAGCTTGAACAGTGCCTTGCTGACAGTTTGGGTCCATGGCTTCGTGGGGTCTGCGCCACACTCGAACCCTACCATCGGCTCTTACCAGCTGAAATCGTGACTCATCGGACCAGGCCACGGTTTTCCATTCATCTAGGGACCAACCGATATGCTCACGTGCCCACGAGAGTCGCTGCAAGCGATGTCGTTCTGTCAGTAAAGGCACTCGAGTCGGTCTTCTGCTGGAATAGCCCAAGAAATCCAAATTTCTCCGCACAGTTCTAGCAGACACGTCCATTGTACGTCCCACATTGATTTCTACGGTGATTTGACGCAGTGTTGCTTGTCTGTTAGAATTTACGACTCTTTGCAGACGTCGCCGGTCTCGATCTTTAAGTACAGGCGGTCGACCACTGCGCTGTCCATGGTGGGATGTTATGCCTGAAATTTCATACTCTCGGCACACTCTTGACACAGTGGATCTGGGAATGTTGAATTCTCTAACGATTTCCGAAATGGCATGACCCATGCGTCTAGCTCCAACTAACATTCCGCGTTCAAAGTCTGTTAATTCACGTCGTGCGGTCATCATCACGTTAAAACCTCTTCACATGAATAACTTGAACAGAAATGAAAGCTCTGTAAAAGCACTGCGCATTTATACCTGTTCTATGCGATGCTACTGCCATCTGAAAATTTGCATATTGCTATCCCATGACTTTTGTCACTTCAGTGTAGTGTATCAATGTCATAGATAATTAAAACGTTGCAACATTTTGGTGATAACTGCAACTTATGGTAACCCTGTCCTTCTCTCTGGTAGTCTCTACAGCAACCTTACTTCCCATTCCCTCAGCAGCGGGGGCGGTGGGCGATTTTGTTTTTCGATTTTGTTTTTCGTTTGGTGTTATTGCTGATGTTCTTTTTCCCTTAATTTATTCCCCTTCCTTATCACTGGCAATTTTGATTTTTTTATTTGTTTTACGTTTTGATTCGTTTTTTGAAATGTTGGTTATTGTTGATGGTTTTTTTTCTTAATTTATTCCCCTTCGTTATCAGATCTAGGAAAATAAAATAACATCTGAATAAGCAGAAATGATTATTCAGATGTTTACCCTTTTTAAGATAGAACTGTTCAAGGGCGTTGCAGTAGTGGCTTTCGATGTGGGACTCTAATTTGCTTTGTTTTAAGAAAAAATAAACGTAGCATGTACTTTAAAAAAACAAAAAAAAAACAGCTTTTACATCATATAAGCCGCCATGGCGTATAAGCTGCAGGAGTTAAAATTCAGCTTTTAAACACGTATAAGCCGCAGCTTATCTACCTGAAAATACGGTATATAAGAGGGACAAATATGCAAACTAGTCAGAAAGTTCAATTATCAATGGTAATAATAAAATATTTTAACTTTAAGATTACAAATACTTGCTTAGTTTTAATCAAACGTTTTATAAAAGTATTGGTAATATATTTTCTTGACAGAATAGTAAAAAGGTATTCTTAATTAATATTTTATACAGGGTTCTCACTCCTTTCTCAAAACGCAAAATAAGGACTTTCTAAGGACTTTTTCAAAGAAATTTAAGTACCTTGAAAGTACTCTTAAGTCATCAAATATACATACATTTTACTGATTACATAAACACACCTTAGACTTCAACGACTTATCCTTAGAAAAATATTGTAAAAACATTTATCATTAAAATTCAAAGCCAAGACTAAAAAATAATTGTTATTAATTAGTTAAACCAAACCAGTAGCAGATATAGAGAAAGTGATAAGTAGATATTCTCAGGTCAGCTCCCCCCGCCCCAATCCACACACCCATTCTCTTAGTCCGCACTTCAAATGCTAAGATCTTGACACAGGATCCCAACCCAACGCTAGAGAAATCAAAATAATTAAGGAAAGGAATATTTTTCCAGTATTGATAACAATTTTAAATCATTAAATTGCTAACAAAAGTGAAAAAATAAGGACTAGGAAGGAATTTTAAGGACCTTCAGCCAAAAATAAGTACTTTTAAGGGCCTTTATTTTTGAAAATGAAAAATAAGGAGTTTCTAAGGACTTTTAAGGACCATGGGAACCCTGTTATAATATAGAACTCCTTGTAATAAATTAACAATTACAGAACTTACATTATTATTTTTTCAGTTAAGGATACATTTATAATATGAAATTAAATATATTTTTTAGACATTTTTTCCCACATACTGGGAAGAACCAGACTAAGGTTATTAAAAACCAAGCAAACTCTGAAATGTATAGCATGTTGGCTGATGCAGAGTATTATGATAGTAAAATCAAAATTTAAAAAATAATAATTAATTTCTAAAATTAAAATAAGTAAGTTTAAGATGCAAGAAGTTCAAACAACTTTTGACTTTAAAAATAAAAGAAGCATTTACAGCAGTGGTTCTCAACGGGGGCGATACCGCCCCCCGGTAGGTGGTGGGAAGATGTTGAGGGGCGGTGAACATATTTTGGGCGGCAGGGGGGCGTTGGATATTTTTTGGGCGGTAAGGGGGCGGTGGGTATATTTTGAAATGTGTTTGAAAAGAACATGTTTCGGCCATGGGGGCAGGAAATCTGTTTTTATATCGTCAAAGGATAGCTTTAACATTTATTTTCTTGGGTTAATCCCCGAACCCTGATCTTTCTCCTAATGTCATGAAGGACAGCCTAAAATTTACCGATATCACTTGAATTTCAAAAATTGTTTTTGAGGTGGGTGCTTTCTTCTAAAGCGTAACTTCCTAAAATAGCCAAAAAAGGTGTTTTATTGAAATCCACTTGAAAATTTTCGATGAAGGGAGAGAATCTCGAACTACTCGCCTCTTCTCCAATCGTAACCAAACAGATCCTAAAGCGTTTTTACTAGTTCAGTTTCTAAAAATATCTAGATGAAATCCACCTGACTTTACAGACTCTTTGTGTCATTAAAGCACCCCCCCCCCTAGCAACACCAAAGATAACTAACAATCGCAGTCCTCAGAGTTTAAGTTTGCGCTTTTTATACTTCAATTTCAGAGAACGCTGGAAATAGCTCTGATTCCGTAACATTGTTGAACTTAGCCTTAAATTAACTTCAATTTTGAAAATCATTAAGAGACCTCTGTTCGTAGTTAACGTCAAAAGTTGACTAAAATCGCGTCAGTTTTCACTTGGGCCGGAATCTGAATCCACGAAACCGAAACTTAAGATTGAAGAAACTGAATTTTTAAGACTTTGTTTTCCAAACTAATTTCAGGGGATACCCTCAATATCTCACCGCCATCTTTACTCTGATGTAGCTAAGGTATACTTATAACTTTTGTAATAGTAATAAATTACTCAAAAAGAATTTCTTTGAAATTAACTTTATTTCAGTTTTTTAAAATTAAAACTTGATTTATAATCTTTAAGGGTGACAGGTATGGGTCATAGTTTCAAGTCTTTGTCGCTCCTGGAAAAATTAGAAGGTCCAGCTTTGTTATTGTCCTTCCACAGTAAAATCCTATATCCGTACGTAATAAATAGGGGATGTGTATTGTATAGTTGCAAGTAAATAAGAACAACACTGTGACACAATGTTTGGAATCGGACAGGTCAAGGAACTATTTGAACGTAGTGTAGTTTTCAAATAAAAATGTTGAAAACGGTGCATTTTTATTTCAAACCGTTCTCATTTACCTTAAAAATGGATCACTCATTTAATGGTCCCATTCTAGGCACTTGATTATCACTCTGACTGAGCTTTTCAGAGGAAAAAAAAAAACTCGGTTTAAAAAAGAAAACATTATATAAAGAAAAAAACGTCAAGCATAAGTTTTTCTGCTTTATAGTCATTTTCTGACAATCTGTTTGGGCAAAATTGTAGAGTTAAACCGGTCCAGAAACATGCTTTACCCCCCTCCCCCTTCCAGTTCTACGCCGTTCTTAAAGGGGGGCGTTTAAAGAATTTTCAATCATAAAGGGGGCGGTAGCTGTAAAAAGGTTGAGAACCACTGATTTACAGGATTCAGAAATTCAATAATATTGAAAGCTCAAACAACACATGTAACTTTTGGTGAAATATATTTTCAATGTTCCAGAAGAAAAGTTTTTTTTCTTTATTAACACAAGGTAGAAATTAATAAAAATGCAAATTAAATTCAAAAGATCTTTCTAAAAAGTGCATGGGAAACAATGTGATTACGAAACTAATTCAAAATTCTGTAGAATGACAAATATTAGAAAGAAAAATAATTTGCAACAAAGCATGAGTTTTATTCATTAAACATTGACTTCTAAAACATTTAGCTCATTTATACATTTATTCTACTACTAGTTGGTTCAAACAGTAATTGGCAAAGCAAAGTTAAGAAATGTGGAAGTTTGAAATACACTGAACCAGACACTGGTTATGCAAATTTAAATTAAGGGAAATATTGTGAGATACAAATTAATGGTAGAAATCAGTATGGTTGTGGAGAGAAAAAAAGAATGGGGGGGGGGGGGGGTTGCTTAAAATTCAACGCGCTAAATATCAGAAATAAAATATCATAGCAAATAATGGAGAAGTCATAAGAGTGGTAGCTAAATGAAAAAACATGAAGCTAAGAGGAATAAAAAACAGTAAGATTTTATTCAAGTGAATATAAAATTGAGTTATAAACTGCAAAGCAGGAAAGTAAGCAGCACTGGATAGTCTGAGTGCTTAATGGGGTAGGGAGGAGTGAGAACAAATCTTAACTCACTGTTTGAAGTAAAATACTCCAACATAAAGTCAGATAGATAAGATTGATGCGCAAAGTTTTAGTCAAATACTAAATAAGCTAAAGGAAATAAAAAATCAAAAGCTTTTATTGAAATGACAGTGAAGTGGATGAAGAGTAAAGCAGAAAAGTTGGTAACCCTCAACAGTGCATAAATTGATACCTTAATGTAGGATAGAAGTAATTTTCAGCTCAGTTTTAACCAACTTTACAGTAAACAAAAATATATCTCACCAAAATTATTGTAGTTATTTTGGCATCCTAGATACATTAGGTTGTCTTCTTTAAATGAATTTGATCCTGTTTTTACAGATGAACAAACTGATGTAGATTGCACCATCCAGTGTTTTAATTTTGAACCAGATAGTTGGTCTTGCGTATCAGGTGAAGTCAGCTGTGTGAAAGAGTCAGATCCCCAAATATTTGGAGGAAATACTGAAGGATGTTTGTTTGGATTTCTGAGAGAAGAGCAATTTTGAGAGCGTTTAAATCTAGAAGAATCTGAAACAGTTATGTTAAAAATTATATTAGAATTAGTAGATTGAAAAGATCCACATTTAATGAATCTACAGTAAAATTTTATTACAGAAAATAACAATACAATAAATTCACTATAATGAACTAAATGTTCAGTCTTGTTTTGATAAGCACTGGGATACAATTTAAAAATATCATTTTAACAAAATAATGATTTTTAAGTCCTCTACAATAAAATAATATGGTAGGGTACAAACTTTCAGTTATTTTTTTCCCTTTTTTTATGCTTGAGATTTAGCTTGAAAGGATCAAATTTTTGAAAAAAAAAAAAAATCAAATTTTTAGACAGTGGGTCTATTTTTCAACAATAGCAGGATTAACAAATTTTAAAATAAGGGGTAAATCGAAGAATTTGATAAAGAAATAAGGAAGATCTAACGTGATAACAGAAAACATGCTAGAGAAATAGCAGATAAGATAAGCTAACAAAAATAAACCAAAAAATTAATGTAATAATATGAATAAATTCCTGAAAACAGAAAAAAGGTAACTCCCACCTTTCACGAAACATTCTTTTCAAACGACAGGACTTTGTCATTTTAGTTTTTAAGAGTTCTGCTCTTAAATAATATAAGAGGAAACTTTGCAACTTGTTACTGGACACATGGCTGGTGGCCACTTCAAAATGTAACTCAAATGAACCATCTGTTCTATTCTTATTCTATGCTCATGATAGAATTAAAAAAAAAAATTTAATTCAAATGTTTGAGATTTTCTTTAAACATATGAAAACATTTAATTTCAAAACAAATTGAAGTTCTGCGGACTGAAGCCCGTTCGTAAGAAAAATAATTTCTTTGGATATACTGTGTGTTTCATCAATAAAAAATTGCTTTTTCCTAAGCATTACTGGAAGGTCTAAAAAGTAATGTGGAATGGAAAATTAAAAAGTGCGAAGGTTTTAATTAAAAAGTGCGAAGGTTTAATTAAAAAGTGCGAAGGTTAAAAGGGATTGATAGTTAAATAACTATCAATCCCTTCAACCTACTGAATTCAACCAAGGTGTAAATTGAAGGAAAAGATATCAAGATGTAAGTTCTGATTAATGAATTGATAGACACAAGGAAAGACTCAACAGTCATCAACTCATATAAAATACTAGAACGAAAGAAAGCAATGCAATAAGACTAGGGGCCAAAAATTTTACTTCAAGACTAAAGCATTAAGCAAAATAAAAAGAAATGTATTAAAAGCCATAAGAAATGGGGGGAAATTAACAGTAAAACAAGAGAAACGTCGACACGGCTGAAACACAGGAGTCAACCTCCAAATACTCGGGAGTATTCTAAAAGGTGATGAAGGAAAGATAACTTACTATTCAATCTTTTAACTTTGCTTGATAGTTAAACTGGAGCTCAGAGAGAGAGGAATATTGTTTGAAAGCAACCTTATTAATCAATAATAAAATATCACCCAAGAAAGGCAGGAAACTGCGGTAGTTTCAAATTTGTCACACAAAAGAAAGAAAAAAGGAAGGGGGCAGGGGTGCCCTAAACATAAGTTTTTGGGAGAGCAGAAAGTCTTGATTAAGCGAATGTAACTCCGATTTTTCTCGAATAATAAAATATGGGTATGCACACGAAGTACACTTAACCCATTAATGCCGACTTCGAAAACATCAATAAGACATTCGTTCAAGTTTTAAGCTTATTATCTCACACGTTTTCGACAAGGGTGCGAAACTTATACATAGTATCCTTTCTGTGAGTTTTTACCATGTGAAATGCACAACTGTTAGACTGATAGAGCCATGTAAGGACAAGTTATATTTCTTTTCCGTGTTGGTATGTTTTTGTACCAACCGGAATTAATGGGTTAATGAAAAAGGGCGCTTAAAAGTTGCAATTATGTCTCCAAATTTGTCAAATCATCAGAAAAAATTAGTTCAAGAGTGAAATTTTTGGGAGGTTATAGCGACCATCCTTGACCTCACACCACGGCGGGCCCCTGGGAAGGTTACTAGCTAAATCAAACAAGAATTATGTATTGGTTTACTTACACATCCCTGCAATCTGTACTCACATCACTTCCAGTTTGTAATATAATTGATAAATGGTAATAAAAGCAAAACATTTATGCATAAAACTACAATGTAAGTATATAAACAAACAGAGAAATTTTACATGAAGGATTTACAAGGATCCAAATCTGACTTACTAGTACTGCAAGAATGTAAACCTTTTTTTTCCTTTGTTTTATCTCGACTTAATGCTGCAGAATAAGTTTCATGAGATGGAATAGGTTCTTCAATATCTGGCCATAAACAATTATAATATCCTTGTTGGCGAGCAAAGTTCTGAGTTCTTTCCACAAGATCCCCAAATATTTCATCTAAAACAGAGCTGCAATCAGTGCGTGTACTTATACACACTTTGTTCATGGGAAAGATAGACTAGATATAAACAAAGAATTGCAGCATTTTGCTTCTCAATCAGTTTGAATTGGATTAGAAAAAATTGGTGCCAATCAGACAGCAAATGCAATTCCATACAAAATCCCCAAAAACGTATAGGGCCTAGCTTTCTGGCAACTTGTTTGCTTACTTTCGATCTATCTTTTACATGAATGGAGTGTACACACATATATATATATCTATGTATGGGGTGTTTTATGAAAGATTGACAAAATTTAAGAGGTGATACAGTGAAACATGCTTAAGTTGACAACTTGCATTGAAGTTTTTCGGTAGTCAATTTATACAAGTGATTACTTAGAGAGGTTGATATACAAATACAAATGCAACGACCAGCAGCAGGCTCTGGGCCCAACTGGGCTGGTCCTAGTTAAATTAAAGACCCCAATGATGATCAATGGCCCTCTTAAAGCCATCTACTCCAATGCTCCTTACCGCCTCTTCCAGTAAGCTGTTCCAAGTTCCCACTACCCGGCTAAAATAGTAATTTTTTTGAATTTCCAGATTAGCCTGAGATTTAAACAGCTTAAAACAATGATCCCTTGTCCTGCTTTCCGTGCGAAAATCTAACCCCATAACATTATTCATTTTAATAAATTTAAACAACTGAATCATGTCCTCTCTGATTCTCCTTTGCTCAAGACTATACATATTAAGCATTCTAAGTCTGGAATCATAGTCTAAATTAGAAAACCCATTTACTAACCTTGAAGCCCTTCTTTATACTCTTTCCAATAAATTAATATCTTTCTTCAGATAAGGAGACCAAAACTGAACAGCATACTCCAAATGAGGTCTTACCAAACTTCTATATAGAGGCAGAAGAACCTTCTTTGATTTGTTTGAAATAGATCTATTAATAAACCCAAGCATCCTATTGGCTTTGTTACTAACTATGCCGCACTGTTGACTAAGCTTGAAATCCTGATTTATTAAGACACCTAGATCCATAACATTATCTGCTCTACTAATGACTGAATCCTGTAAATAATAGCTTGTATGCTTATTTCCATGACCGAAATGCAGCACTTGACATTTCCCAACATTAACTACCATACCCCACTTGTCTGCCCATTTAGTAATATGATCCAAATTCTGCTGCGGCTGATTTATTTGTTCGTCATTTTCTACAACCCCCATAAGTTTGACATCATCCGCAAAACAATTCATGTTTCCAGAAACATTTTCATGAATATCGTTCATAAAAATAATAAACAAAAGGGAACCTAAAACTGATCCTTGGGGAGCCTCACTTAATACCTCACTCCATTTAGAATGGTTGCCCCTAACAACTACTCTTTGTTTCCTTCCTGTCAGCCAATTTCTAACCCAAACTAGAATTTTACCTCCTATTCCTATATCAGCTAATTTACTGAGTAGTGCTACATGCGGTACCTTATCGAAAGCTTTTTGAAAATCTATGCATTTATATGCATATATATATGATATAGACTAATTCTCTACCTGACAAAAGTGGTTAACTCACACAGATGGTCAACTTTACAAGTTTTACTGTTGTAGATTCAAGCAAGCATGAACAAATGCAGAATGAAAACTCAAAGGGGCTGCTTGATTTAGAAACCTGGCCCAATTTAACAATAAGACATCATTTTTACTGAGTACTATAGGGAAAAATATGAAATATATGAAGAGCCTATAAATGCGATAAGAGGTAGAAGAACTTTGGTTGTTTACCAAATTTTGCCTCCATTAATACATCAGTACATAAAAGTGGCTGTCTGAACGCGTCACTGTCAATCTCAACAAAAACATACTGGAAGATCTTGCCCTTGATTAATAAGGAAAAGGCGTTTTGTGAATGAAATAGCAAACAAAAATGGTTCACATGCTTAATGATTGTACAGAGAAGTTTTTACTAAATAACTACCATAATATTTCTGATAGTTTTATAGGTCTAAATGAAGCTTGCCCATTGCATTAACTAGATCTTGAGGGTGAATATCAGGAAAAGTGCTAATTTAAGTCACAAATGAATTTCTCAAGCACTTCCAAATAAAAACCAAAAATTTTTCTTTTTCATACAGTAAACTGCGTCACACATACAATCCATGACAAAAGTTTCAGGTTTTACTTTAATTTGTGACAATAGAACTCTTTTTATTGCTTCTATGTCATGTCGGCAGCGCGTCACACATTTCAATCGCTAAGTTCAAAAAAATCCTATGGTTTATAAAACATCACTGCAGAAACAAATACTGAAGGAAATAACGTGTTTTATGTTCATCTATGGCAATTAACTCTTGTGTTTTAGATAAAATGAATTTAGATCGATAAAAAAAAGCAATTTCTGCTCGTCACAAGTTTTTGTAACATACAAGTGCGCCAACTTCCGGAATGATAATATCTAAACAAAACATTTTTTGGCGCCAAAAAATTACGCTGGGAAGCTCTAATATGTGATGTTTTAGTTCCGAAAGAAAATTTTCACTTTGGCTGCATTGAATTACAGGTAAGATTTTTTCAATCTTGACTTTTCTGTTTCTACCAAATGAAGTGTCATATCGGCAGCGGAAATTAAGACACAAAATAAATTAATCTTTCAATCTATTTTTGCATAATGGAAAAGAGACCTACCGTCATGGGCATAATAAGGCGTTTTTATTTTCGAATCTTTGATTAGGGATGTTCAGCTTTCATATTGCGGGAAAATTGTTATGCCGGCAGCGGTCATGTCAGCAGCGCCGAAGTAGAAGATATCTGTTACGAAACTGATGCGTGCATTACCGACGTTTTTTCACAATTCTTTCTTCGTGTTATGAGTTGAGTTTTAAAGAACAAAGATAATTTCAAGTGCATCGTTTTTCTTGCCAAATTTTCCATTATTGGAAGCAGTTTATTTATTGTTTCTTTAAATGCTTCAAAAACATTCATTTTCACGCAAAGTTTGAGTTTTCAAACAAAATTATTGCCATTTTTCACCCTCTTTTCTTTTACATCTATATTCAGACCTTCATTCGTAACTACTGCACCCAAAAATATAAATTTGTTTTAAAATGGAAAACTTACGAATAGTTTAGTGCAAATCCCCCCCCCCTTTCCCCAAACTCTGTCTTGACTTAATTTCATTTTTTAAGATTGTGTTAAGAATTTTATTTGATTTTGATTTTTTAACTATTAACCTATTTATCTGTTTAAAAAAAACTTCGTCGCACTAATTTAAACTTTAACTAACTTTTAATTGGTCTCTAATTTTATTTATGAAACAACAAAAACATTCAGGCTGTGTAAGTATTATTATATTCTAAGTAATAATTATTTTATTTTTAAACATGAAAGGTAGTGAGTGAATGTGTTTACTTTTGTACACTATTTCTTCACACTTTCTTCTGTTCACACTTTCTGTAATATTTGTCAGATTGGTAGCATTCTCATAATGTTGGTAACGCTCAAAGACAACCCCCTCTAAAATGGGGGTAAATGTTCACCTTGACCATGCCCCTAATTTAAAAAACAATTGTGACGAATGTGTATTTGAAATACCCTATTTATTTTATTTTCTGAGTATCTTTAATAATTGAAAATTTCCATGTTCAAATTGGCACTTTTTCTGATATTCACCCTTAAATGTTTTGATTGTTTTAGAGGCAGCTGAAGGGGGGAGGGCATATGAGATCCTAATTTATCCTGAATTTATCTTATTATTCCTGTCACTGCGGTTGCAGGGGAAGAGTGCAATAAACCAGGGGATTTTAATAAGATTATTAATTTTTTCTTCACTGCTTTAACGCATACTAAGCCTTAGTTGATAACTTTTTAGAAATCATGTGTTGTTGAACTTGCTATTCTAAATGAATCATACTATGAGTGGTTTTGTTTTGTTATGACATGGCTGTTGGCATCTTTTGTGGTCTAGATTTTGACTATGCTTTTTTTGATGAAAGTTATCTGGATTAAAGAAACACCTTGCACACGCACACACACACACACACACGCACACACACACACACACACACACACACACACACACACACACACACACACACACATACACAGTCACTTTAGAATGTTTGTAATGTGGTCCAAATAGCTCTTTAAGCCACTCATCTTTTTAGGCAAAGAAAACAAATTTGGCATCTGTGTAGATCAATTTGGCGCAAGGGCGGATCCAGCTCCTGCTAAGGAGGGGGTTATTTTCAGGAAGGGGGGGGGGGTCAAAGTGAAATTTTTTGGCAAAAAAGGGGGGTTTTGACAATTTTTTTGTAATGTAAGTACTAAAAATGCAATTCTTTGCTATATTTTGTCGGTTAAGGGGGGGGGTCATGCCCCCCCCTCTGGATCCGCGTCTGATTTGGCGGAGGATAGTAAAATTTTAATCTGCACAAACACACATAATCATCTTATTGTGTAAACCCATAGTCTAGCTCACAACAATGCATATTTATTTCTAATTTAAGGTGAATACTTGAGACATTTTTTATTGTCATATGCACGGATGCACCGATAAGCAAATTGGCCGATTACCGATTAATCAGCTGTTGATAATCGGCCGATTAATTGGCTGAGCCGATTAATGATAAGGATAATTGTTTTTTCAACTACCCATTTTACCATCACTGTTTTTTATCTCTTATACAATTCCAAGTTTAGAAATAGTAAGTAATTTATTTCTGGGAGAAGATTTTTTTTTCCATTTTCCTAGTTTTCACAAAATAATTTCAATATTTTATCAAATTTCTTAGAACCAATTTTCATATTAGTGTCAATAATATTATTAACACATTGTTAGTTATGTTAATTGGAAATAAAAATTTATAAAAAAAAGGAGGGGTGGGGGAGTGTGTGGTGAACACTCCAATTTAGGAGTACTTTTAATTCATATATTTTAGTAATCAGTAGCAATTTAATTCAATACTTTTATTCTTTGAAAATTAGAGGTTATCTGAAAGTACTGTGCTAAGGAGAAAACTATCACCACATGAAAAATGTTGCATCATTGTCTATGTATATTTATTCAAAGTAGGAGAATTCATTTTAAAAAAACTTTATATCAACTGTGAGGATTATTATTACTGTTGATAAAATTATTCATCATAGTTTCCTAGTGAAAGTATACTTTAAAGAATAATATCTGAAAAAAAAATTCAGCCGATTAATCGGCCCGATTTTACCGATTATTAATAATCAGCAAAGTAGCCGATTAATCGGTGCATCCCTAGTCATATGATTCTTAACAATTGGAACACTAGTAAAATTGAGTACTGTATTGAAAACATAGCTAATTATAAAGACGGAAATATTTATTTCTTGGGGGGAATAAATACAGTATATGTGTATTATATATATATATATATATATGTGTATTATATATATATATATATATATATATATATATATATATATGTGTGTGTGTGTGTGTATATATATATCAGTCTTGGAGTCAATTAGGAGAAAATGTAATCAATTACAATTATGATTACGAGCGAGAAAATTGGAAAAATTGGATTAGATTACAATTACGATTACAGTCCTTTCCATATCGCAATTACAATTACAGCAGCGATCAGATTATGAGAAAAAATGTAATCGATTACGATTTCGATTACAGACTTCTGAAAAATATATATATAGATATATATCTAACAAAAATTTTTGATCCAGAAATCTTTGTAAGGGGGCGGGGTCAAGTAAAAGTGCGCTAGTGTTTACCTTATCAGTTAAGTGAAAGGAACACGTAAAAATTAAGGATTTAATTAAAATTATATTACGACGGTAAAATTTAAACCAGGTTTAAGACAATGAAATATTGTACAGCAAGTAATATTTTTATAATATTCTGTTAAATTAAACGTTTATTTATTTTCGTAAAAATTTCATTACTAGGAAAAATATAAATTTACAATTTATTAATTGTCTACTTGTAATCAATACTGGAATTACAAAATTTTTAAAAATAAAATGCTCACATAAAGTTCTTATAAAATCCTTTAAAAAAAATTATCATTACTCATGCATAATTCATGATTTTTTTTTTTGTTTCAATGAGAACAAAATTGATAATGGTTGTGCAACTAATAAAATGTGTTTCTCGTTACAGGAGGAGGAAGTCAGCTGATCCTCTGATCACCCCCTGAATCTGTCCATATGTAGACTTTTTCTAAATTTTAGGAAAATTTTAATGGTATTTTAGGAGTTATGCGAATACAAGCAGGTTGTCTGAACGTAGTTTATTACATAACAACTGACTAACAAAACTAAAAATACATCTTCCCCCTATAAAATAAAAGATAAACTTCCTGTACTTTCATAAAGAGAGTTAACATCAACTTTCTACTTTTTTTTTCTTACTTCTTTTTTTGAGGCTAAAGCCAATCTTCATTTTCTTAACTCAGTAGTATTTTTGTTATTTCAACAAACCAGCAACTTTAGCTTTTTCTGCTTTGTCATTTTTCTTTTTATCTATTAGTACAGACGCACTGGTGATCAACTTATGTCTCCTTCTCAGCTGATGGCTCGTTATGTTCAATGTTACCAACTTATAAAAACCATTTTCAAATCAACAACAGTTTTTAATTTGTGATTTTCTTCAATGTTATCTAAGTTTTTTCCCCTCAATATTTAAATTTTACATACGTTTTGACCCTTCATCTTAATATGAGTAATAAGTTTCATATTAAAAACATGATTGTACCCTGTAGAATTAATGCATTCCTTGTGTGGATGATAATCTTTCAGTGCTTTCAGCTATCAGCAATTCCTGACAAAGAGATGACAGAAGTTAAACATTGATTTTTCAAAGCCAGTCCACTTGGGAAAATATTAATATGTGAAATGATTTCGTATTTCTTTAAGTAATGCCACTGCTGATAAAAGTGCATTATGAACAGTTGATAGAATAGTTGGTGTTAGTTCGTGTTTTTCAGAGGAAGAATTTCGTGAAAGGTCCGTTCTAAAATGAAAATCATGTTGGTTTTTATAACGAAATATTTTGTAAAATATCCATTTATCACATCAAATATCTAGCCAAAAAAAAGTGTTTTTGCAATAAAATACTTCGTAAAAGGGCCACTAAATTCTCCCCAAAAGACCCCTGTACAATTTTCCAACTTTCTTAGGAACACCAACAAAATTTTAGTTCAATTTTAGGAATTTCAGGTAGAATGTGAATCCTGTGTATATAAAAATAATGCTCATTCGCAACAACAATGTCATAGCTGAAGAATTACGAGTTTTGATTTACTAATATTACAGAGATGATAGGAACTAATGAGTAATATTAAGTTAAGTGTTTGTTTATTTATTTATTTACTTATGTCATACACGCAACTTTGACCATTTTATAATAATATTGCGTCACAACTTTAAGGTATACTGAAGTGTTATTATTGCCTCTGAAAACATGAAAATAAAACAATAAACACAAATATAAAAGTATATTAAATTATTCTCAACACAAAAAGATAATTAACACTTAAAAATAAATAATAGATATTACCCCTTTCATTACCAATTTTTTTCTGAGAAAAAAAATGAAATAAGTACTTAAATACATCAGTTACAATCAGGGTTGCCAGACGTCGCGGATTTCAAGGGACAGTCCCGTTTTTTGAAATATTGTCCTGCGTCCCAGGGAACCTTGATACGGGACAACTAAAGTCCCGTATTCTGGCTGGAAGCAGCATTTTACAAAACGAAACATTATTTTCAGAAAAAAAAAAAAAAAATGAAGTAAAACAAAAAATGTGAAATAGAGTGATAAGAAAATTGATTGAATTCCTGTTCTGAAGTAATGTTAGTGCTCTATTCATTTAGAGCAGAAATTATTGTGACAATCAATTCAACAAACGTTCATTGTAAAAGTGGTGTAGCTCCTTCTTAAATGATTTTACTATGCCTTATTATATAAAATTCCCTTCTCAATTTTTTAATTATAAAAGAAATATATGTGTTCAGCTATTATTAGTCACTATATTTTTTGAATCAATCAATTTCAATCTTTCGAAATTTGCTTCGCTTCGCTTGTATACTAAAAGATGTAACTAAATGTTATTCCATTTAACAAATAAATACGCATTTTAAAAACATGAAGACAAGTAAATTTTACAACAAGCTATACAAATATAAATTACAGTGAGTTTTATGGCAACTTAAAAATCATCAAAACTTAGAAAGAATTATTGCAGCAGTAAAATCAAGTAGCAAATACGATTTTTTAAAAAAGAAATTTTCCCGACATTATATAAGAATAATTATCATGTTATAATATTTACAAAACTGTACAGTTTCCCCCCAAAAGATATTGAATATTGATCTTTTTAATTTGTTTTATGTTAACTTCTCATAGTGAGTTCAAGTAGTAAGGTTTAACTCTATGTCTACTCAATTGTAATCAATATTTTTGTTAATGGCGCATTAAAATTATTTTACATTCAAATTTTCTCATTGGTACTCCTAGCTTTTTGAAAAAGTACATACTAAACATTAGTCATCAGTAGAAGCGATTTAGGCCAATAGCTTTTACGGAAAGACATTTGCGACATCAGGACAGGTGGTCAATGGCCTCCCCCCTAGTTTTGGGAAATTAATGTATTTATGTATAAGAGGGCGTGGCCTTTGCATTTTTTTGGTATTATTTACATTGAAATCTGGTATCATTTACCTCTTGCCCCATCCCCTCCCTCTACCAGAAAAATTTGAAATGACGGACCTGCGTCAGGAAAAAGGTTATTAATAACAGGTAAATACGAATTTTCACAATAATTAGTGTTAAACCTTCTCCCAGGTATATTCATTGCGAAAAATAACTATGCAATGGTAAAAAAGTTTTTATTCATATGATCATTGTGTAGATTTTTCTTCATTTATATTTGTCAGAAACGTTTGATATTAAAGCCAAGGTAGTAAAAATTCAACCTTTAGACTTCATCACTCAAAATCCCCCCCCCCCCCCCAAGAGTCTGTCCCGTATTTACAGTTCTTAAATCTGGCAACCCTGGTTACCGTATTTTCGCGAATAAGCGCCGCGGCGCATACAAAAAAAAAAGTCAAAAAATTGCTACTGCAGCGGATATAACGGGTGCGGCGGTTATAGTGATTTTTTTCCTCCAAGTAAAAAAAAAATTTTTTTCGGGAAAAAAGTTGAAAATACCGCCGATAGTGGCACCATATGCAGCTTCTTTTAACCTTTAACCTTCAACCTCAAGCAATGAGAAAGCAAGAGGGGAGAAGGGAGGTGAGTCGGCGATTGCACGTGTTATGCAGGAGCGAAACTCTTAAGCACGCACGTGGCCGAGCAAGCCCAACAGAACGAAGTGAGATAAGCATTGTTAGCAGGAATTGTAGGGGGGGGGGGACTGATGTTTCACTATTGTGAAGGGGATAAATTCATCTCACGAAAGTGGGTGCTCGGGGGGTGGTCAAGCGACTTGATAAGAAACTTGTTTCCTAAAATTTTATTCACTCACTTCGTCTCATTTGTTGCTATTGTTCGTGCGTTATTTGTCTTATCTTTTCGCGTTTTTTTTTTCGTCGAGTGCTCATTTTGAAATGGCTCCTAAACGATTACGTAGTTACACTGCTGCTTTCAAGCTAGAAGTTATTGGAAAGGCGGAAAAAATTGGGAACCGTCCAAAATGGATTCCGTAAGGAAGCGGAGCGGAAATGTTCGGGGTACCCGGCTGTCACCCCTGGAGGGCTGGCAAAGAAATTGCAGCCGTTGGATTTGGCTCCCAACCAGTTTTAAGAGTCACATGCGGCAGCAGTGGAAATCGTGGATGGCGAGCGGACTCCACGAATATACGAAGAGCGGCAACCTGAAGAAGGCTTCATACGCGGAAATGGCCGAGTGGGTGATCGCTGCATGGGATGCGATGATGCCGCGCAAGATAATTTCCGGCTTCACAGAAGCAGACCTGATTCCCCCAATTTTGGATGCTGCCGAAGAAGTTTGCGACTCGGATGAAGAAGAAAACAGTCCGGAGCTAGATAAAGGCCTTTTAAAGCTGTTTGCCTCGGACAGCGATTTCGATGAATTCTGAATCGCCGAACCGTAGTGGAAGCGACCCACTCAAAAAAGCGTGCAGCGCCATGAGGAGAAGGGTCCGCATCCTGCGCTCTCTATGACCAACCGATGTCTCCTCCCCAAGAAAGAAAATTGTATAGTTAAAAATATTTGAAAATTTCTTTTATTTACATTTCGATCCAGTTTATTTGCTACTTATTGCGCTTTTAAGTTATTTAATGTTGGGTGGGGCGCTTTTGTGGGTGCGGCGCTTATACAGAGTGCGGTGCTTACACAGAATTTTTTTTCTTTTTGAGAATTTTTTCCGATGCGGCGCTTATACTGGGTGCGGCGCTTAATCCCGAAAATATGGTACAATGCAAATATCGTTGTAATTCTGAAAATGGAAGAAAATTACACTGAATTAAGTAAAAATAGATTGTTTAAAATCGACCGTTTTTTTAATACACTGAATTGTCAGTGACATCAAGGAATACCAGCGTGACATGCATTCACAATAATGCAACGCGTATTTATCCCATAGGGTCAGTTGAAACTGCCTGCGGGACATATATGTCCCGGTGGTAGTGAAAGCGTTAAATCATGCACACAAAAAATGCTTTAAAAATCTATAAATAAACAACTTTTTTAACTTTCATATACTTATCGATTTTGAATAATATTAGCATTAAAATATAAAGCAAGATTTAAATATATTTGAAAATATTTTGAGAAAAAAAACAAAGTCACCAGGGTGTTGTCTTCGCAAAGATTACTTGTTGAATGATCACTGAAATACAATTGCAAATTCGCTCTTCTTTTGAAAAAAAAATCCCCCTCTTTCGCTAAAGAAAGTTAAAGAGGGAGAAAACCCTATAAAAGGCTTTTTGGAATCCTGTAAAACCGAAAACATGTGTTAGTATTTTGATACCACTGTTTTCTTCCTAGGCGGCAAATTCATTTGTCAATTTCATTGTCAGTTAATGAAAGGGAAAATTGATGACCCTAAGAATCGGCGGAGACAGTCAGAGATCAAGATCATTGTCAGGGATGGGGGTCTGCCTGTCATGGGCGCCACCGGCTACCAAGCACTTACGTATGGCCTGAGGCTCGACTTTATGACCTAAGAACAGCCTTTAGCGAACACGAAACAGCTGGGGTTACATGATTACAAGGCTAAATTATGATTATTTAAGTTAGATTACAATTACGATTACACAAGAAATACTTGATTAAAATTACGATTACACGATTAAGAGTGTCCCATTTCCAAATTATGATTATAAAATATATATATATATATATATATATATATATAATATGTGTACACACACTAAATTTTCAGGCAAAGAAAAAGTTTTAAAATTGCTGATGTGGTTGATACAACGGGTGTGGAACACGTGTTTTTTTTTTTCTATAAATGTTTCACAGTATCTTGAAGAAAATAAACTAGTATATCCACTCCTTAATATTCATTTTCACTAATTTAGTTTTAGATTTTTAATGGTCTGTAAAAATAGAATGTGCAAATATTACTTCAAAGCCATAATTTTTTTTTTAGATTTGTAGAATGTTAGGATGTAGAAAATTTAGTTTTGATTTGTAATTTTGTTTGTACCAGTTGTTTACTTTGTTTACAATCAAAAACTTTTTTAATACATGTAAGAAAGACGCAAAGTTTCTTTTATAGTTTTTGACATGGTTATCGCAATTAAAACACGCACAATTTTTAGAAGCATAATTATAAATGAATCCTTACACTAATGCTTTTTCAAGAAATCAGTTGAAGGAAAGCATACAAAACGAAAATTGTTCATTGAGAACATTTACCTTTTGATTTTAGTGAAGAGCTTAAAGCAGACGAAAGAGAATCACTAGAACATGATCGATCCAGCGATTCATCTTTTTCATCTCCTTCTGTTGGCTTAGGTTTATAAGGAAGTTCTAAAGAGCTGCAAAAAGGAAAATTGGGTTGTAAAGGGTAAAAGAGCAAACCTGAAGAGCATTTTTGGAACATATTTATCTGTACATTAATCTTTTTTCAAAATACCTTGGCTGAAGTATATCACCGCTAAAAGTTTTCTTAGTATCAACTGTGATCTTTTTATGTCCACGGCTTTTAGAACTTAATTGAAAACCTTCTCCTTCAATACGATCTAAAGATTTAGATAGGACTCTTGTTTCATTGTCAATACTTCTTTCTCTTGTTTTGTTTTTTGAATATCGGACTTTAGAAGGCGGCTTTGACGTAACACAGACATCTGGCAACCTGTGATCCTAAACATTCAAAAAATAAATGCATAAATAAATTTACATGTAAGTGTGTGCATATGCATATACATATATATATATATAAATATATACATATATATATAAATATCTATGTACACAGTCAATGTTAGCAAGTCACCCTTTGGATTGTCCACAAGACATTTTCATAAGTTTAGGGATGTCTTAACCAGAATAGCTTCAAAATACATATCTAAACAATAACTTACCAAAAAATAGCTTCAATAAAGTAATAAATATTTTGAATTTTTAAAATTAGAATTAATGAATCATAACTTTGAATTATTGATTAACATAAGATTAACATGAAAAAAAAAAAAGACATTTTTACTTCACAAAAAACTTTTCAATAAGGGTTTGCTTAGCACTTAACTAAAAGTTTAAACAATCTTACTTTGTGCTTAGTTGGTTTTTAAGTGGAAACCAACTGAAGAATTCCTTACTTTTGACTACAATCTGACTTAATCCTGATGGTTCCTTTCCATCTTTTGAACATTGATAATGCTTTTCATTTACCCTATATTACTTTTTGTATTTGATACTTGTCAATCTAATGGATTTAGTATTATTTAATTCACTTATGTGAGAATCTTCCATTGACCATTCCACTTCAATTGAATAGTTATGGCCTCCCTCTTCTCCAGCTCTTTCATTAGTCTAGTTTCAAAATCCATATGATTCACCCAGTCAAATTTGGTTTTGTTTTCTCTTAAAATATTGCTGATTTCAGGGTGTTTACTCTAGATTTTCAATGTCATTGACTACCATTAAACTTCAAAAGTATCACACTTTTGATGTATTTTTCAAAAAAAAGTTTCGTTACAAAAGACAAATACTATTTACGCTCGTTATAACAACCACACACTATACAGACCATTCCTTTATATCGACCTGTGGGAAAAACCTCAACTTCATCCCTATATTTTTTATGTTAATTGGCTTTCGGTATAAGGATCTTTTTTTATTGTCCAATCCAATCAACCGACCAAATTCTGGTGACACTATTTCGGCATTTTGCCAAATAGAACATGTTTCTAAACCTATAACTTGAAATTACCTTCATTATTGTTTACGAACAAAGTGCATGAAGTCTTTAGTTTTTGCAACATTGACAGGGAGAGGAGAGAAATTAATTTATTGGTTGTAATGAAAGCGCCTGGTATAAAATATGTTTTGTATCCTAATAAGGTTTTAAAATGCTTTTTTGCAAGGTATGTCATCTATAACTAAAATGAAAAATAACGATTTGCAAAAAAGCAAACAACTATTTATGATTATTTTCTTCAGAAACTAAATTATTTGTCAGTGTTATTTTTTTTCCCCTATATTAACCAATTTCAAATTTCTTTAATATTTTGCTATACTATTTTGCACTAATATATTTTTTAATTATCATGAAAAAAAAAAACAACCTTAAGCATTAAGTTTAAATCCTTAAAAAATCGATAATTTAACATAAGTAGCGAACATGCATGATGCAAGTGCTTTTAAAGAAAATTCTACATCTTATAACGACCACTCGTTCTTTGGATGGTTTTGATAGTTCCAGAACTTATGATACACAAATGATATGTTTTAATCATAATTAAAAATCATAATCATTAAACTGAGCGGTTTTGAGTTTCAATAACAATCCTTTTTGGTATACATTGAATATTAGTTGTTCAATTATAATAACTGGACTAAATTAGTACTATCAACCTACGTTTAATGCAGTAATAGATAAGCAAATACTCCACTTATAAAAATAAAGCCTACCACAACCGAATATTTCCCCACAGACGTAACGTCAAACATAACCCTTTTAAGAATAACTCTCTGGATAATCCAAAACTGATTTGCTTTTGTAAATAACTTGCTAAGGAAAGTTTTGAGTAAATTAAGAGTAATTATAAGAGTAAAAATAACTATATTATTTTGCTGTTTATTGAGCTTATTTCAAAATTTTTTTACAGCTAAAAATTATTGCATTCTTTAAATAGCTACTTGCTTTGCTATAATGTTTTTATACAAGTGTTATCAGTTTAGTAAGGCAAAGAATGTTTAGCGTCATAAAGAAATAGCCTGCTTTATTGAATATTATTAGTTAAAACCATCAGAATTCATTGGCACTTTGTATCCTTCAGTACCTTTCTCTTAATCTGGATACATCCTAATATCATAACTGGTCATAGCAAAGTCATAGATACAAAGGGTTAATTTGTGATATTTGGCAGAAGTCACAATGTGACACATGACTAGTTAAAATTCTCATATGACTATTTAAAATAAAACTCGAAAAATATTCTTACAAAAATAATAGTGTCAGAGCTAGAAAAATACTTAGTTCTGATACTATTATTTTTGTATGCGCTCATTAAAGATTAATTCGCTACTTAGGTGAGTGGAATGCATGTTTTAAATATTTTTTTAATGGTGTTTTTTTAAGAAAATCCTTATGGACAATTTTAATGTATGGTAGCAAAGAACTCATGATGAAAGAAATAAGCAAATAACATAAAAAGTAAGATTCACTAAAGGTCAATCAAATTGATATAATTTCAATGTCTATGATTTGAACAATATGTAGCATTATTTTAAAACTTTTCTGATTAAATGAGCATAATGGACATTTGAGACAAAGGATAAACATATAAAACATATCAAACACTTTGAAAAGAAAAAATACTGATAGAAATCCAAAAAAATTATCAATAACTCAAAATATATCAAAAACGATAAAGAAAATTACACTTCGCAGTATGGAAAAGCAATTGGAATTTTTTTTTAGTAAAGAGAAGAGAGCCTTTACCTTTTCACTAATGTCTGACTCTGTAGTTGATGTTTCTGTAGTGGTAGAGGATGTCTCTTCTTCCGGTAAAACATCATTTAATTTTTTAACACAGCTTTTAGATTCAGAATACTTGCTTTCATTTTTATTTTTTGTCTTACATCTAGCATTATTTTCTATATTAATAAAACAATTTATATTTTGATCACCTATAATGTCTAATTCTTTTAAAGATTTAAGAGCATCATCTTCAGCTGAATCTGGAGTAGTCTGAGTGGCAACACTAGGCTTGTTATTTATATTTGAACATGAATGAAAAGAAAATGGTGGTTTTAAAAAACGAGTCCAACTATTTCGAGGTTGTGATTTTTTGATTTCAACTAGATCTGGTTCTAAAGAATAATTTTCAAGCATTTGTTTCAATTTAGAGTTTCTTTTCCTCACATGCCTATTATTTTCACTATTATGATCATCAATTTCTCTTGAATTAAGCGATTCTTTTCTTTTTGATCCGTGTACACTAGAATTTTTCATAGAATTCAATATTGGGCCATTCTCCAAAATAATAGGTTCTGGGGAGTTCTCTTTTTTCTTACGATGATCACTTTGATAACTGTTGTGTTTTATGTAACTGAAAAAGAAACAAATTCAGATTTGAATAAAACAACTAATATTACTAAATGAAAATGTACACTTTTTCAACTGAGAGATAAAAGCTTATAGTTAAAAGAGGTTTTAATTCTCATCAAGGAAATATACTGCGATAAAAGTCATGGGATAGCGATATGCAACATATAGATGGTAATATGGTAAATTCCTGATTATCTGGTGAATGTGGGGGCATTCTTGTGCTTGAAATAATTAAAATATTATGGAATGAAAAATGTTTAAAAACTAGAGGGAAAAATAATTTTCAGCGAAGTAATTACTAAATTTAAGTATAATTTCCAATGATGTTATGGCTTGCTTCAGTGTTTATTTCTTAAATTACTAGATAGTTGGATAGTCAAAAAAAGTGTCGGGGAAAGAAAAAGCACGAAACATAGAGTTTTCATTTTATGCCAGTTCCTTGAATAAGTTTCATACTTTTAGCCAATTTCACTGTACAAACTTGAGGGTAATTTTGATAAAAGCGAGTTTTCAATAATGGGGAGGTAGATAGGAAGAAAATTTGCATGAAAGCATACATAATTAGTTTTGTTTCATGATCCTAAAGTCTCAATAGAGTGAAGGCAGAATGTTAATGATGAAATAAAGGGTAAAGGGGAGATATTGTTAGTTGATCATACAGAATACACAGTATGTTAAAAGTCAGGATCATAGTATTGGCCAAATAGAAATGTGCCACACATTCTCAGAAATCGCCCTTTTGGTTACAAGTGCAATAAATGATTTTCAGATCAGCAGAAGCACTGCTGTATAATCTATTAATCTGTTATGATCAAGATTAAACTACGAGAAAATTCTCAATATGGCAAAACAAAAATGAAAAATCAAGACAAATTTTTAAAAAATGGGGGGAAAAGGTAACAGTTGAATAAAGTAGGAAAAAGTATGAAAAATAGGAACTCTTCAGGATCTGGAATAGCAGAAATGATTTTGAAATTTAAGTGAGAAGAAATCTGTCATAAACCAGAACAAACACCATGCCCAACATTAGTACATCATCACAAAAGAGTTATTTTTTCCTTTTTAACATGTTAAGTAATATAACATGTTTTTAAGCTGAAAATACATGGGAAAGCCTTAGGGATTAATGTCTTGCTCTTTTAAAAGCAAGAAATAAAAAATAAAAAGATTTTTTCTACCTTTTAACATAAAATATTGCATTATTAAACTCTTGAGGGTGAGATGGTACTGAATTTGCACCAGAAGCATTTTGCCTTGAAAAGTTTTGATATAAAACTTGTTCATCTTCAAAGCCAGATTTTTCTGGAATTGGTGTTATATAACTTCCTGAAGATTTCTCAGTTACGGAATTTAAAAGTTGTTACAATAATCACTTTAATCTGTCATCTGGGTTGGAAAAAAAAAAAAAAAAAAAAAAACACTTTCATGCAAATGATGTACCATCGTAGCTCAATAGGCAAAATTGGTGACTATGTTGTAAAATTAGCAGTAAATATAGAATTATTCAGTAACAAATGTTCCATTACAGGAAAACAATGGTAGAATCACCAAAAAACGGATAAATCACTACACTTCAAAATAGCAAAACAAATAGCAGAAAATACAGTTCTGCTTTTTGCATTGAATATTATCTTTTTGGGTTCTACAACTAAATACAATTTCAAACTGAACAATGAATCAAGTCAGTATCTGAAACTATTTCTTATTAATCAAAATCATATAGATAAATCAATTTACTTGAAGGAATGACATTAGAGAATATGAATGTTTAAAAGCCATTATTTTGAAATTCAGACAAGGTGTGGCAGTGACCATTTTTGATTTTCCTCATTTTTTATATGTCAAAGTAGGTCATGAGAAATGAACATTCTGAAGTTTGTAGCCCCCAAAAAAATTTTGTTCGCTTGGTAAAAATTCCCAAAGTTTGATGTTATGCAGCGCTTTTTTGGTAAAACGGCTGAAAGACGCATTTCATTGCGCTGTAGTTTTTTACAGAAACGCCACACCATGGTTATGTTTACATTTATTGATTGTACAACGTGTAGTTATGAGTACCCCATAGTTATTTGGGTTGGGGTATGTTGCTTTCTTTAGTTAAGGGGCCGCAAAGTATGGTTTTTAGACCATTTTCGCTCGACTTTGAACTGCGTTATTTCCCCCTAAAAGCAACCCCCCGAAATTTTTTTAACATATACTGAAAATTTATACTATGAAGAGAATATGTGGTACAAAAATTATTTAATATCTCATTGCTTTGAAGAGAAAAAGACTTGGACATTTTTTAAATTTTCAAAATTTGCGGTATTTTGATCGCATTATACTCAAAACAGCAACTCTAGGGAAAAAAAAAGCTTTTATGGATTATGGAACCTACAGATGTGTAGAATAACGTAAAAAAGAAAGTTGCGTGGGGTCTTGTCTCATTTTCAAGAAAATAATTTTTTTGTAGCTCATTTTAATGCTTTTTTCTCATAGTAAAATGTGTCCATCAAGTAGATCAGATCTGCTGAAACTCTAAGTATATAGTAATAATATATTTAAATTTGTATAGGGAAAGAGAACAAAACTAAAAACACTTAATTTTGTGTACATTTTTTATAATTTTTAGTTTTTTAATTGCAATTAACTCAAAAAACGGGAAATCCTGAGACTATTATTGAATGCACATATTACTAGCTTTGAAATATTGGAAAAAGTAAATTCGGTGAGGTATCTTCGGATGTATTCTAGTGGGAGGTCACAGTGACCTCCCAAAAAATTTCATGATCGAAAATTTTGCTGATGATTCGGCAAAGTTGGAAACAATACTGCAACATTGAACTTTTCTATTTATTTATTCTTTACATGTTATGATTATTTTTTATATTATATTATACCTGCATATGCGTAAAACGACGTACAAAATAAATCGGCCAGAGGTCTCTTATAGAAAAAAAAAATGTAGTAGATTTTAATACGTTATCCCGTAGTAAAATGTGTCCAGTTTGTAGGTCAGATCTGCTAAAACTTAAAATATATGATAATAATTTATGTATGTGTGTATAGTAATTTTTGAGTGTATAGTAATAGTGAAAAAAAAACCACAGTACTTAATTGTGCCTGAATTTTTAGAACTTTTAGCTTCTTATTGCAATTATATCAAAAAGTAAATTATTCGAAAAGTAAATACTGTGAGGTATTTTTAGAGGCTCCCCAATGGGAAGTCAAAGGAGGTCACTGTGACCTCTAGAAAAATTTCATATTCGGAAAATTTTTCTGAAGATTCAGCAACTTTAGAAACAATACTGCAACATAGAAATTTTCTATTTATTTATTTATTTTTTACATGTGGGCTTGATCGTATTTTATCATTCGGAAAAATTGGGAAATTCCTTTGGCAAATTAAGAGCATCTTCTTGAGAAGTATAAGATACTCATGGGCACTGGAACTTAAATTTTTACAGAATACGATCAAGCACACATGAGAAAAATGTATCATTAAAAAATCTAAATGTTGCAATAGTTTCCAAATTTGCCGAATCGACAGCAAAATTTTTCGATCATGAAATTTTTCGAGAGGTCATTGTGACCTCCCACAAGAATACATCTGAAGATACCTCACCGAATTTACTTTTTCCAATATTTCAAAGCTAGTAATATGTGCATTCAATAATAGTCTCAGGATTTCACGTTTTTTGAGTTAGTTGCAATTAAAAAACTAAAAACTATAAAAATGTAGATAAAATTAAGTGTTTTTAGTCTTTTCCTCTTTCTCTATACAAATTTAAATACATCATTACAATATACATAGAGTTTCAGCAGATCTGACCTACTTGATGGACACATTTTATTATGAGAAAAAAGCATTAAAATGAGCTACAAAAAAAATTATTTTCTTGAAAACGAGACGAAACCCCAAGCAACTTTCTTTTCTACGTTATTCTACACATCTGTAGGTTCTATAATCCATAAAAGCTTTTTTTCCCTAGAGTTGCTGTTTTGAGTTAAATGCAATCAAAAAACCGCAAATTTTAAAAATTTGAAAAATGTCTAAGTCTTTTTCTCTTCAAAGCAATGAGATATTAAACAATTTTTGTACCACATATTCTCTTCATAGTATAAATTTTCAGTATATGTTAAAAAAATTTCGGGGGGGTTGCTTTTACGGGGGAAATAACGCAGTTCAAAGTCCAGCGAAAATGGTCTAAAAACCATACTTTGCGGCCCCTTAACTAAAGAAAGCAACACACCCCAATCCAAATAACTATGGGGTCCTCATAACTACACATTGTACAATCAATAAACGCAGTTCAAAGTCCAGCGAAAATGGTCTAAAAACCATACTTTGCGGCCCCTTAACTAAAGAAAGCAACACACCCCAATCCAAATAACTATGGGGTCCTCATAACTACACATTGTACAATCAATAAATGTAAACATAACCATGGGGTGGCGTTTCTGTAAAAAACTACAGCGCACTGAAATGCGTCTTTTAGCCCTTTTTACCAAAATACGCTGCATAAATCAAACTTTGGGAATTTTTACCGAGTGAACAAAATTTTTTGGGGGGGCTATAAACTTCAGAATGTTCACTTCTCATGACCTACTTTGACATATAAAAAAATGAGGAAAATCAAAAATGGTCACTGCCAAAATTTCCCTTTTTTGTTTGATTTTCAAAATAATGGCTCTTAACCTCTTTGTTACAGCAATGGTACAACTGCTAATATCTAAAAAAGGAATTTGTTTCTTTGTTACGATGAATAAATAGCCTAAATTAATTTTTTCACTACTAAGGGTTGAGTTGGGAGGAATAGGACAGTTGCATTTATGTCAAATTAGAATTTATTACGTGCTTGTTTAACAGAAGTCGAAGCTTTTCACCCTTGCTTGATTTCAATCTGTGAGAGTGATGGTGCACTTACTGGACAAGTTAGAAAAGTTTTCGGATTTCATTTTATAAATAGAAGCAGCTATTCTGTTCCACTCAACTCTCTTATAATAGCTCTATTGATAAAAAGTTTAGTTAAAAATAAAAAATTGATATGCACTCAAACCTCATTAAAACAAATTCCAAAGGACCTATTATAGGCATCTTAACTGTAGTTCATCTTATCCAACGAAAAATAAACAAAAAGGAGGACAGGGATCAGTAATGTAGTTCATTTTAGTAGTAATTCATTTTAAGTGTGTTCAAATTAACGAGGATCGACTGTGAAAACTAAAATATATTATCAGAAATAAATATCTACAGCATGATGAACTCTTTAGGTGCACTTGCTGGTGTGAAAAGGTTACACACACAGTTCTTGTTCTCCAATGAGTTTTCATCACATGAATTGTTTTATTGGAATTTTTTTCAACTTGCCATATTTTTCAATACTAACAGTTTCATTTTGTTGGATAACTTATTAGATAATATTTCATGTTTTTGACTATAGATAAGCACTGAAACATATTTCAATGGATATCTTTCAAAGCTTTCTGAGTAATCATTGCTGTAGTACAGTTCTTGAAAAATTGACAACTTGAACAATAGGGGCATATGGAGGAAAAAAGTATAGGTTGATTACACTCATCAAAACATTGTCAGAAACTTTTTTTTTTACTAACAATAACTACATAATGAAAAAGTTTCAAAGCATTTTACAAGCTGCATGTAAGCTAATTTGATAAATAAAAAGGTAAAAAAAAAAGGGGATATTGATATCGCAAAGGAATACATGAAACACAAAGCAATGGAAAATTGAAGTGATAAAAAGAAACAGAAACAGACAGGGTTTGACTCAGGAATGACAAAAAAAGTAGTAAAAAGTGAGAAAAAGATGCATGCACATTTATAGAGATCAAAAGGAGGTTTAATGAAAATCACCATAAATGAAAATTTTTGTAAGTACAAGTCATTTACTTTTAAAAGACGCCATAAATAAACACAGATTGATACAACACACAACATTCCTCATTTATTTTTAGTTCTCTTATTAAGAACACATAAGGATTTTACAAGGAAAACTTTTAAAGTATTTAAATGGCTTTAAAAGGTTTTTTTTTTTTTTTTTTTGAAAAAGATCAAAGCAGAAAAAAACTTACCTGTTTGAATCATTATTGTTCGTACAAAGAGCATTTAAATTAAAATAGTTTTCTTTTTCCATTTTTTCAGAATGAAATCCAACAGTAACAATAGGAAAAAATACACTGTGAAGAATTTTTTTGCTATCTAAGTAAGCACATATCATTACTGTTATAATCATAATGGATGATAAAGTAAGGAAAGCAAAATAAAGATATTGCTCCCAAGATGGCCTAGGTAATGCTTCTGAACATAGAGTTAGCAGGTGTTTTGGTATTGTAGCAATAAGAGTGTATTGTAAATTTTGACCTTGAGGACCTTGGCTAGTACGTATGTTTAATATTCTCTGTACATTTGTTGAAGAAAAATCTGGAGTATACCTGTAACAGAACAGCATATGAATTAAAAAAAAATAGTATTCCTACATCATATACAAAATAAGTTATAAAGTTCACGAGAGTTCACGAAAAACTTCATTGCAGATAAGAAATTAACTTAAAATCTTTTAGAATCTTTTTCGAAGACATTTAAATTAACTTGCTGAATTCTGCATTTTTAATTCTATGTAAGAACAAAACATACTCACGCAATATCAATTTTTCGACTAGCATTTGGTTTAAGCTCAAATCCTTGGCAGTTAAAAACTCTGAAACCATAACCTGTACAAGACTTTCCATTTATATCAAAGCCTTTAATATATATAGGTAAGGCTCCAGTGTTTTTTGCAGTGAAGGTTTTACGCACAGTAAAGTTTGGTGCACCATACTTCGGAGACTTAGTGCCTGCAATTAAAATTTCAGAGCATTTTATCAAAGAATAGAATATTAGTTTAAAAAGAAAAGAAATATAACTGTACTGAACTCACTATCACAGTCTTTAAGAGAACGATCAGTTAATTCAAACAGTAAAATAGAATCACTGCCAGGAGATATATTTCCGAACTTAATTTGACCATTTCCTCCTTGACCATGAACAATTAAAGCATCCATAACAGTTAAATTGTTCCTAAAAGAGAAATTGATGTTGAAAATAGAACTGCCACTTTTCACAGTAGAATTAATATCAAAATTGCAGTAAATTAATCTTAGTTAAAAAAAAATAAAAAGAAAAAACTTTCTTTTTGAAAAGTTTATTTGCTTTGATTTATTAGAAAGTATTGTTGGGAACACAAAAGACAATCATAATATTCATACAAAAAAGTGACTCTTGTTTGTGTATTAAATCATTAGTATCTTTTAATTTTTTTGTGCACAATGCTGACTTCAGCATCAAGGACATTTAAAACCAAGTTTCTTACAGTTACATATTTGAACTCCGAATCTGTGAGGAATATCTAAATGAGAAAAAGGATATCTTATTTCTACACTATAATTATTAGATCTTGTTCACAGAGATTATGAGATAATCATACAAAGCTGTCAACATTATTCCCATTTTGTCGAAATTTGGCACATTGTTGCAATCTGAACCAGCTATAATTTCGTAATTTATTAATTTCAATCTTTAAACCTTGTAGTAAAGACACACAGAAGTAGTAACAAATTGAAAAACTTTCTAATAAATATCTCATGTGACTTGCCAGAAAAAACAATTTCTTAGAATTTCAATGGACAAATATTGCCATCTAGTAGGCAACAGGAAGCAAATAACTCAATGAGAGGCAGCACATATTACCAGCTTTTCTTCAAAGTTTTCAAGCTTAATGTAATATAATAATAAAGGGACATCTACAGTGAACTTCAAGAACAAGAATAAGGATGTAAACACGTTTGTCACAATTTTGAGTGATGACTTACACATGCACATCACAGTGAACAAGTGGTTAATAACTGGAAAAAAATGAGGAGGTGTACTGATGTACATGAATTAGAAATAACACATCTTAAATGGATATTTTCAAGACTTTTTCTACACTTATGAAAATATGTCAAATGTCTGAAATGTCACTTTCAAATTTAAAGAAATTTGATGTTTTCGTTAAGATCCAAGATCTGAAACTGCAACAACAAAAACAAAATGTTAGGCACAAAAGGAACGAATACAATATTATAGTGCCTTAAAATCAGAAGAAAAGAAGATTTAAAATGTTTTCAGCCTTAGTTTGTTGCAAACCAATACAGAAAATATTATTGTGGGAGAAAGCCATAAAATAAGTATAGTAGAACCTAGTTAATTCGAATACGTATAATATGAACTACAGTGCTCCCACATTTTATGCAGTTTAAGATTTGACATCCTTACTTTGTTTTACATGGCTGAGTTTTGATTTTATGTGGAAGCATCACTGCAAAGAGCTGAAATTTTCAGCTTCCCTGTAATGATGCAACTGCGTTTGAGAAATGAAATATAGTTTGGAATACGACAGAATTTCAGTATTTGTATTTTTCAGCAACTCTTAACTGCATTTTGGGTTTTGCCAAAACCCCCTAGAAGAGTGTCAGCCAGCTCAAATGCCTCCCTATTTAGACTTATGTGTTTTATAGATTAAATAAAATTTAAAATGTAGGAGGAAATTTCAATATTGTAGTATCTGTATTTTTCATAAACTACTCTTAAATCCATTTTAGTATCACACTCCTGAGGGGTGTCACCCGGCTTCAACCCTCCACCATGATGCTACTGGATTTGCTAAAGAAAATGTATTTGAAATATTGGGGACATTTTTCAAAATTAAAGTATTTATACTTTTTATAATCTCGAAAATCCATTTATGTGGAGTAATCATCGATGTAATCACTTGTTACGTTGTAAGTATAGTTATATACACTGGCGGAAAAAAATCCCAACACCAAGAAAAAATTGCCGTAGAGTAATGAAATTTGGGTAATGCAATCGTCTAGTTAACATGTTTAATTGATTAAATGTACAAGATCATTGGCTAATTTAAGCTCAAGAAGATGCTGTGCAAATGTGAAATTATGTTAATTTAATAGAGGGTGTAACCTCCAGAATTTTGAAGGCAAGCCTGCAAGCGTGCATGCATTATTTTCATACAGGTGCCGAATGTCACTTTGTGGTATGGAGTTCCATGCTTGTTGCACTTGCTGTGTCAATACTAGGACCGTCATTGCTGACTATGGATGATGCTCGAGGTGTCATCCCATGATATCCCATACGTTATTAATTGGAGACAGACCTGGTGATTTTGAAGGTCACGGTAACATGTCAGCACTCTGTAGAGCACATTACGTTACAGCAGCGATGTGAGGGCGAGCGTTATCCGGTTGCAAAACGCCCCCTTGAATGCTACACATTAAGGGCTGCACTACTGGTTAAATTAACAGACTGACGACAAATTTTCAGTCAGTGAGTTTGGGATAACCACAAGAATGCCCTGCTGTCGTAGGAAATTGCTCCAGAGACCACAACCCCAGGTGTGAGTCCCGTGTGTCTAGGCGGTCCCCTGGCCTCCTTCTGACCAATATACAGCCACCACTGACACTAATTCAGAATCTGTTTTCATCAAAAATTACAACAG
>JAXGGA010011113.1:0-43793 GCA_038373865.1 Uloborus plumipes
TTCCCAATTTTAACAAAAATAGAACTATAGCTCAGAATCCTACAATGAGTTTATATTGCATATTAGTAGAAAGTTGGATTAGAATTATACTGTAGAAAAGAACTCAGTGAAACGATTTTCGCAGCCCGGATTCAAACTTATGCCATTCCCATTATAAGCACGACTCTCCATCCAACCCCACAAAATAGAATCGTCTTAATTTCCTCAATCAAATTCAGTGAAATGAAGTGTAAAATAACTAAATTAAAAGATGGGTTGGTTAACGACACTGGTTGGTTAACGGACTACTGGTTAACGACAAATCTTTTTTATCGAATATTTTCTAAAATTCTTTTGCTGAAATATAAAACATCGATTGTACAAAAAAGAAAAAAAAACCGACGAAAGCAAACCAACAAATGAAGGGCTTGCTGAAAAAAGGAGGTAGCTCCATTTTCAATGTCTTCAAAAATGTCTGTCTCTATTAGAACTTAAAATAAAGGTCACCTTTTTTGTCCTAATATTTAAAAAAATCCTCTTGTATACTTCTCAGTAGTTATACAAGAGGATTCATAAAACTAAAAAAAAAAATTTTAGAATGCGATTTTCTGCTATAAGCTTTAATGCAGATATTTTTAAAGACATTGAAAATGGAGCTACCTCCTTTTTGCAGCAAGCCCTTCAAATGTTTAAAATATATTGAGAGCAAAATATCGATAGTAATCATAGAAAACATTTTCCAATGAGTTTAATACTGCAACCACTGATTAACGAAGTAATTTTTTTGATGAGTAGAACTATCGCATATTTTTGCGCACCTTTTTTACTGAAATATAAAACAGACGTCGAAAAACCATTGAACTGAAAACACCCATGTTTGAAAAACATCGACCTTAAGACATCGATGTTATAATAAAATACTGATGTTATAATAAAAATATCGATTTTTCCAAAACATCGACAAGGATGTCACACCACTAGTTCATGTCAATGGACAATTTTTGTGCTCTCTTAGTGGCCAATTAATTTTACTATCCGAAATTAACTGTACAACATAAGAAAGTTAATGAATTCCGTAAACGCAGTTTCTTTACCACAGTAGTGCCAGTGCAGTGAAAACCACCTCTCCGTCATACACTTGTACGGTATCTTGATCATATTTAATCCGGAGCAAGTCAAGGATCAATCCAACGGTGTCAAGCTATATATTTATATCAATAAAATTGATGCATGTTTATATTTATTTGTTTGTTTGTATGTTTGTTCCTTATACAAATCAATTTTCGTCGGATTTTCATTACACTTGGCACAGAGGTTCCTTGATGCACTAGAATTCACATAAGCAGGGTGATTTGAAAATAAAAAAAAAAAAAAAATCAAAAATCAAAAAGCTCAAAATTCAAACTTTTTGTCTCAAAATGGCCATTTTCTTTCAATTTTGAATGTATAGAGTAATAGAGATAAGCCTTTAAGCATGCAAATTGATAAAATTCAACCCATTTAAACATGAGTATTTTCCAACAAAGATTACGATTAACAATGAATTATCAATTTAATTCTCATCTATTTTATTTTAGCATGAAGTAAGTTTAAAAAATTATAATTCATGTTCGAATTACCTTGGAATATTGGCACAAATATTGTGTGATGCAGAATTAGTGGTTCCAACAGATATTTAATTCTAATTTTTGCGAGCATTTTTAATAAGCACCCGAGCAACGCTGGGTAATAAAGCTAGGCCCTAATAAAACCAGCCCTGTTCGGGAAAAATCCAATTATCCGAATTTTTGAATATCCAAAGGAGTCGGGCCTAGTTGATTCGGTTAATTGGGTTTGTATGGTAATTCAATAATCTTGCTGACGAGGAAAAAAATCACATGTGTTTTAGAGATTTTCTTTTTATGTTACTTGTCAAAAAATGTATTATTTTGTACTATCTCACTCAGCTGACAGCCTAGTTGATTGAAAAAAGAAACTATTTATTACAGGAAATAGTATACAGCTTTTTAATTTGTGAATAGTTTATGGAAAACTGTGGTAGTTGAAGCTCTTGTTATGGTGGAATCTTCACTGCTGATCATTTCTGGCGTTTGTCCTCTGGCACATGACTAGAAAATAAAAAAGAATTAATTGCAAAAAATATGAAATTATTTCCAGTTTTAGTTATGTTTTAGTTTTTTTAATTAATAATTAGTTTTTAACTAAAAGTTTATCTTAATATTAATGCTTAAAAACGATTAAGTGCTTAGTGACTATCTTAGGAATAAAATTAAAAGCAGAGATAGTCTATATTCCTAACATTGTATTTGTAGCAGAAATGGCGTTATAGTAAAGTGAGAAAGTAAAAAGCACAGTTATTTGCACATTTTTCTTTTCTTTCTTTCTTTTTTTTCCATTTTGTCACCTATTGTATTTTAGCTTTAATATACAAGCTTGCTCATTTGGTTTAAGCTTAATAATAAAATAATAATAATAAATAATTTAAATATATAATAATAACAAATAATAATTCAATAATTAAATTAATAATCATGAATAATCTAATAAAAAAACATGTTCCAAAGGGATCCAAAAGTTAATTTTCCCTACATGCTATGTTCCTAGTATAGAAATCCCAAAGAAACCGTGATTTCTTCAAGTATCTCAAAAAAACTTTCATTTTAACATATCACAGGCGTTTTACCGTTCTCACGTCAGTATAATACTTTATTTAATTATGCAACAAACTATTTAAAAGAAATGTGGAATCGTTCCCCATTGTCTGTATTTCTCCAACCTTGTTATGCGTGTTTTCCTACTTACTGTTCCTGAGAGCAAAAAATAGAAAAAAAAAAAGATGCCTTATTGAATTGTCGTGGGGAGCGACTTGGGGGCCAAGATTAGGTTTGGGAATTCGTTTCAAGGGGCCAGCGCGTATAATTGGCCAAAAAAAATAACTATATTTTTGGTTGTGAAAAAATGTTTTTTATGTTGAAAAAACTAAAAATGGGCGTGATGCCCAGAAATTTATTTAATCTGGCTTCACAAACTCCCCCCGGTTTCTACAAAACTGTTAAAAATTCTTCAACGGTACATCTCCCCTCCCACAGCATGACAAGCTTTTATTTGTTTGGAAAAACTACGCCCCGCCTAACCAACGTGTAGTACGCGGAGGCAACAATGGCAACGTCTAAATTTACCAGGTGGGGCACGGAAAAAGGTCCTTTGTAGCGCCGGATTGCTAGCAGTCACCATTAGGTTTGCTCGGATCCCAAGGCCGATCCAAAGGATCCCCACCGTCGTTTCGTTTCTAATGGGTGTGTCTGGTTGTGGGAACGTTACTAAATTAAGGGGGTCGAGAGGGCAAAAATCACCCTTCGGCCCTGCAGCACCCCCCCCAAAGGGTTGGCCGGATTCCCAACTTGGAAGGGGGAACTTTGTTTGGGACCCGCCAAAAAATACCATTTTTACAAAAACGGTTTTCCCCAAGCCACCCATTTAATGGAAAGGCACGGTTGGATCACTTTGGATTCGGGGCTGGGGCTTCGAAACCCGCGGGGATCTTTCCTATCGGTTAATTACCGGAGTCCGGAAAAGGGATTTTTTGGCTACGGAATTCGGGGCTTACCCACCGGCGCCTCAAATACGGTCCAGTTATTAATCAAATGGGCGGCCATTTAATACTAGCTGGTGACCCAAAGCGCCGGAAAAACTTGGCGGTTTTTCCGCCTAGTTTAGGCAATTTCGAAAAATTTGATGTTTTTTAAAACGGTCTGATTTTTCCCAGGGGCATCACGAAAGTGGACAAATTGTGATTTTTTTGCTGGGATTTAAAACACAAAAAAAAGGAAATTACCAGGGAAATAACTTTTCCGCCAGGTTTTTACGGAACAATTATTAGTTAAACAAACAACAACACAAAAAACAAAAAAAAAAAATTAAGGGCCACACCTTTTATAGTAAAATTGGTGTTGACTATAATAAAACCCATTTTATTTTTTTCCGTATTTTGATTTGCTAACACAGTATTAAAAAACTAGGTTTAAACACATCCTTTACATTGAGGTTTTTTTATAAGGATTGCTTTTTTACTCGGGAAATTATTGGAACATTCCACAAACTAAAAAAAACTACCCGGACGAAACAAAATAAGACACGTCCCAAAGAGCAAAAGGGGAGAACACCCCACATTAGCTGGCTAGGAAAAAAAAAGAAAAAAAAAGAAAACCCCAGGGGATCTTCCCACGGTTTCTAGTTAGCCCCTCGCTTTTACCCCAAACCGCGCCCTCCTTCATTTATTAGGCCTTTCTTGATGCTATTTCCTTGAAAACAAAATAAGGCGGTCAATAAAAAAATACATTCATATTTGTTTTTAAAATAACACCCACAAAAAAATAGGGGGACACAGGTGGGGTCTATTTTCCTCGTCACATTAACCGAAGGCAAAGGGCTTTAAAAAGTGGGAGATGGGTCAAAAGACATGGGGGAGAATTTGTAGATAAAAGGGGAAGGTAAAAGGAAGTTTCTCCGCGTTTGGTAAACAAGGTGGAAAAAAAATACGGCAAGAGAGGAAATCGTTGAGGATTTTTCAAAATTATTTTGATTTTGACAAAAAGTAAGTTAAAAAAACCTCCAATGTTTTTTGGTTTTCCCCGATTTTTTTAACAAAACAAATTAGAAACTATAAGCTCAGAAACATTTCCAACAAAATGGGAGTATATATTGGCATATTAATTAGGTGGGAAAAGGTTGGGGATTTTAAGAAACATTATACTTGAAGGGAAAGAAGAAGAACTTTCAGTGTGGGAAACGGATTTATTTCGGCAGGGCCCGGATTTTCCCCAAAAAACTTTATGGAGGCCCATTTCCCCATTATAAAAAGCCACGGGCGGGGACCGCTCCCATCACAACAAACCCCACCCAAAATTAGGAATTTTCGGGTTCTTTAACAATTTCCTCTTTTTTTCAAAATTCAAGTGAATAATTTGATCCGGTTGGTAAAAAAATAAAACTAAATATTAAAAGGAATGGGGTTGCTTGAAATACGGGGGGGCCCCCACTGGTTGGGGTTACACGGAACTTTACTGGTTAATCCGGGGGGACAAATCTTTTTTTTATCGGATATATTTTTTTTTCTACAAAATATCTTTTGGGGCTGGAAAAATATTAAAAACCACATCGGATTGTACCCAAAAAAAAACAAAAAAAAAAAAAAAAAAAAAAAAAAAAAAAAAAAAACAAAAAAAAAAACAAAAAAAAATAATAACGACGGGACGGAAAGCAAAACCACATCACGAATGGAAGGGCTTCTTATTTTGCTGCAAAAAAAGGGGGGAGGGTAGCTCCCATTTTTCCAAAATGTACTTCCCAAACAAACAATGTTCTGTGTCTCTAATTAGAAAACTTAAAAATAAAAAGGTCCACCTTTTTTGTGTTCCCTAATTATTTAAAAAATACCTCTTGGATTTAACTTTCACAGTTCGTTTATTACAAGGGGGGAGGAATTTCATTTAAAAACTAAAAACAAAAAGAAACTTTTAGAATGCGATTTTCTGCTATAAGCTTTAATGCAGTATTTGTTAAAGGGGGAGGGGGGAAACATTGAAAAATTGGGGGCGAGGCGTACCTCCCTTTTTGGCAAGGCTATGCCCACTTCAAAAATGTTTTAAAAATACTATTGAGGGGGAAGGCAAAAAATATCGATGTAGTACCTTCATAAGGAAGAAAAACCATTTTTTTTCCCAATTGAAGAATTAATTTACTGGCCAAACCACTGATTAAATACGGAAGGTAATATTTATTTAGATGAGGAGAAAACAGGAAAACTTTATCGCCTCATTTTTTGCGCCCACCTTTTTTTTTACTGAAATATTTAAAACAGGACGTTCGGAGAAAAAAAAAAACCAGTGGAACAACTGAAAAACAAACCCAACCCATGGTTTTGAAAAACATCGGACCTTAAGGGTACCATTCGATCTTTGTTAATTAATAATAAAATAACTTGACTGGGTTTATAATTAAAAACATATCCGATTTTTCCCCCAAAAAACAAATCGGGGGACAAGGGATTGTTCACAACCACAAGGTCCTATGGGGTTCTCAATGGCGTACAAATATTTTGTTGCTTTTGCTCTTATTAGTGGCCAATTAAAAAATTTTACTGTCCGAAAATTCCGGGAAAAAAAAACTGATACAAACAACACTTAAAGAGAACGGTTAAATTGAAATTTCCCGGTAAAACCGCAGTGAGTTTCACTTACCACACCCAGTAGTTGCCCTGTGCAAGTTTGATAAAACCCAACCCCTCTCCGGTCCATTTCATTTACCCAAACTTGTTTATACGGTATTTCCTTGATTTCATAATTATAAATACAGGAAGCAAAGGGTCAAGGGGATCAAAGTTCCCAACTGGGTGGTCCAAGGCTATTTATATTTTATATCCCAAATAAATAATTGATTGGCATCGTTTATAATTTTATCTTGGTTTTGTTGTGTTACTTGTTTGTTTCCTTTCCATATACAAAAAATCCAATTTTTCGTCGGATTTTTCATTACACTTAGGGGCCAACAAGGGAGGTTTTCCCTTGATATGCCCCACTTTAGCTATTTCCCAACATTAACCGCCAGGGGTTTTATGAAATTAAAAAAAAAAAAATAAAAACAAAAAAAAAAAAAAAAGAAAAAACAATCCCAAAAATCCAAAAAAGCTCAAAATTTCAAAAACTTTTTTGGTCTCAAAATGGCCATTTTCTTTCCAATTTTGAATGTATTAGGAGTTAATAGAGAGAATTAAGGGCCTATTAAGTGGCATGCAAAATTTTGATAAAATTAAAACAAAAACCCCTTATTTTATAAAAAACCATGATGTATTTATTCCACTCAAAAGGATTTACGGATTTAAACAAATAAAAAGAAAACCAACCCCCACCCCCCCCCCAATGAATTATAAATTCTCATTCTTCATCTAATTTTATTTTTTAGGCATGAAGGTAAGTTTAAAAAAAATTATAGTAATTCATTGTTTCGGGGAATTTTTTACCTTTGGGGGGAAATAATTTGGGCACAAACAAATTATGTGGTGATTTGTTGATGGCCAGGAATTAAGCTGGGTTTTTCCCAACAGAGATTATTTAATTCTATTAACTTATTTGGCCGAGGCAAAAAAACAAATTTTTTTAATAGAGCAACCCGATGCCAAACCGGCTTTGGGGTATAATTAAAAGCATCTAGGCCCTAATTTAAAAAACACCAGGGGGGCCCCCCTGCTTCGGGGAAGAAACAAAAATTCCTCAACTTTTATCCGAAATTTTTTTTTTTGGAATATCCAAAAGGGAGGTCGGAGTCGGGCCTTAGGTTGATTTTTTCGGTTTAAAATTGGGTTGTGTAGGGGGTAAATTCAAAAAATCTTTACTTGCCTTGACGAGGAAAAAAAAAAAAAAAAATCCACATGTGTGTTTTAGTAAGAATTTATTCTTTTTTATTGTTTTACTTGTCCCAAAAAAGAATGTATTATTTTTGTAACTATTACTCTCCACTCATCAGGGCTTGGAATCCAAGCCGTAGTCTGATTGAAAAAAAAGAAAATATAAAAAAACTACGTATTTTATTACAGGGTCAAAGATAAGTCATACAGCTTTTTACTTAATTTTGTGGGGGCGGAATTTAGTTTATGGGGAAAAAAAACTGTGGTTTTAGGGGTTGAAGCCTTCTTGTTATGGTTTTGATGGAATTCTTCAACTGGCTTGAATGCATTTTCTGGGCGTTGTCTTGGTCCTTTCTAGGGCCACATGGGACTAGAAAAATAAAAAAAAACAGAATTAATTTGCAAAAAAAAAACTATGGGAACTTATTCTTCCCAGTGTTAGGTTGTATGGTTTTTAGTTTTTTCTTAAAATTTTAATTTTTTAAATTTAGGGTTTTTTAACTAAAAGGTTATGGATCTTAAATAATTAATGGCTTAAAACAAAAAACACGATTTAAGTTGCTTAAGTGGGGTGGACCCTAATCTTTCGGGGGAATAAAAAATTAAAACAGGCCAGGAGTTAAGGTCTATATTTCCTAACATTGTTTTATTTTGTATGGCAGAAAACTGGCGGTTTTTATAAGGCAAAGTGAAAAAAGTAAAAAAAAGCCACCAGTTATCGGCACATTTTTTTTTCTATTTTCTTTTCTTTCTTTTTTTTATTTTTTCCCATTTTTGTCAAATCACATATTGTATTTTAGCTTTTAATATTATACAAGCATTCGCTTCATTTTGGTTTAAGCTTAATAATAATAATTTAATTTATACATAATATATATAATAATAAACATATTTAATAATAACACTAATTAATAAAAATAATAATTCATCATAATAAATTAAAAAAAAAAACATGTTGTTCCAAGGATTCCAACAAAAGGTTAATTCCCCTTACTTTTGCTAGTATTAGCCACAAACCAAAAAAAACGTTGTTTCTTCTTCAAAGGGTTATCTCAAAAAAAAAATAAACAAAAAATACTCCATCTTTACTTAATATACTGGCGTTTTTTAACCTTTCTCCCCACGTCAAAGTATAATAACTTTATTTATTATGCAATACAAAAACAAACTATTTAAAAAGAGATACTGTGGGGAAATCAGCTTCCCCATTGTCTGTACATTTTCTCCCAACCCTTGAAATGCCGGTGTGTTTCCGACTTACTGACTGTTCCTGAAGAGCACAAAATGAAAAAAAGGGGAAAAAAAGAATGGCCTATTTTTGATGCTGTGGGTAGGGGGATGGGGGGTGTGGGGGGTGGGTTGGGGCCTGGGGGGGGGCCAAGAATGAGTTTGATGTCGTTTCCAACAGCAGCGCCTATAATTGCCAAAAAACACTTATTGGTTGTGGAATAAAATACATGTTATTGTAATTTGAAACTAAAAAAATTTGGGCGGTGATGCCATATTTTATTTAATTGGCTTCAAACTCCCCCCCGGTCAACAAAAACTGTTAAAAATTTTTCAAACGGAAAACTTTCCACCTTCCACCAACCAGCATGGGGGACAGGCATGTTTGGTTTGAACCGCCCGCCCTAAATAACCCAAGGGTATTTACGCGGGGAGTCCAACCATTTTGCTTCGGTTTAAATTCAGTGGGGTGGGCCCCGGAAAAAGATCCACTGTAGGCACGGTTTAGCTAGGCAAGTTCCCCAACCATTAGGGGTTGCTCGAATCCCCCAGGGGCCGATTCCAAGGATCCACACCGGTCGTTTCGTTTTTATTCTTATTGGTGGCTGGTCGGTGTGACCGTTAAAATAGAAGGGTTCGGATAGAGCAAACAAACAACCCTTCGGCCCCTGCCCACACCCCCCAAAAAGTTGGTGCCCGAATATTTCACTTGGGGGGAAAGACCTTTGTGTGGGGGACCCGCCAAAAATACCAAAACATTTTTAACGTCCCCCAGCCACCATTAATGAAGACGGTGGATCTTTGATCGGCTGGGATCGAACCCGGGATCCTCTGGTTATTACGAGTCCGAAGATTTGCCGATCGGGCTACCACGGCCCAATCGTCAGTTAATAATGGCATACTAGCTGACCAGCGCGAACTTGCGTTTCGCAGTAGCAATTCGAAAATTTGATTTTTAAACGGTGATTTTTCCAGGCACGAAGTGAATTGTTATTTTTTGCTGATTTAACAAAAAAGGAAATCATGAATTACTTTCGCAGTTTTACGAAATTTTTAGTAAACAACAACAACAAAAAAAAAAAAGCACCTTTAAGAAATAGTGTGCTAAATAAACATTTTATTTTCCGTTTTTGATGCAACAGTAAAACTAGTTTAAAATCCTACATTGAGTTTAGATTCTTTTTTCTCGGAAATTTGGATCCAAACTAACCGGCGAAAAATAAGTCAATCAAAAGAGAACACACATAGCAGGATAGAAACCCAGGATCTTCACGTTTCTAGTGCCTCGCTCTACCCAACCCCGCGCCTCTTTCATATTAGCTTTCTGATGCTATTCCTTGAAAATTCATGGGGTAATAAAAAAACATATTGTTTTTTATAAAAAAACCACAAAAATAGACAGTGGGGTTCTATTTCTCGTCAATACCGAGCAAGCTTTAAAAATGAAATGGTCCAAGGGTCATGGAATTTGTATAAAAGAAGTAAACGAAGTTCTCGCGCGTTTGTAACAGAAAATAGGCAAGAGAATAGTTGAGATTTTAAATTTTGATGTTACAAAAAGTTATAAAACCCAATGTTTTGTTTCCCGCCCGACCGTTTTAACAAAAATAGAAACTATAAGCTCAGGAATCCAACCAATGAGTGTTATATTGGCATATTAGTGGAAAGTTTTGGATTAGAATTATCTTAACTGAAGAAAAGAAACATAAACAACTCAGTGTGAAAAAAACGAATTTTTTCCGCAGGCCCGGCGGATTCAATCAAACTTATTGGGCCCAATTCCCATTATGAAGTCACACGTAGACGCTTCACAATCCAAAAACCCCCACAAAAATAGAAAAAGGAAAATTCGGTTTCATAAATTGCCTCATATCAAATTCCCGAGTGAAATGAAAGTGTAAAATTAACTAAAATAAAAGAGATAGGGTTTTGCTTAAACAGTTGACAACTGTGTTGGTTAAACGGGGGGGGACTACTGGTCTAAAACCGTACAAAAATCTTATTTTAATATTATCGAATATTTTTTTCTTTTACAAATTCTTTTTGCTGAAAATGATAAAAAAACACTCGATTTGTAACAAAAAAAAAAAAACAAAAAAAAGAAAAAAAAAAAAAAAAAAAAAAAAAAAAAAAAAAAAAAATAAAAAAAAAAAAACGGGACGAAAGGCCCCAAAAACGACGAAAGCAAACCACAAAATGGGAAGGGCTTTGCTTGCAAAAAATAAAAAAGGGAAGCGGTTAGGCTCCATTTTTCCAATGTCTTCAAAAAATGTCTGGTCTCTATTAGAACTTAAAATAAAGGTCCACCTTTTTTTGTCCTAATATTTTAAAAAAAAATCCTTCTTGTATACTTCTCAGTAGTTATACAAGAGGATTCATAAAACTAAAAAAAAAAAATTTTAGAATTGCAGATTTTTCTGCTATAAGCTTTAAATGCAGTATATTTTTTTATAGGGGGACATTGAAAATGGAGCTACCTCCTTTTTGCAGAGCAAGTGGCCCTTCAAAATGGTATTTTCAAAAAGATATTTGAGATGCAAAAAATAATCGATGCAGTTTAGAAATTACAATAGAAAACCTATTTCCAATGAGTTTTTATATAACTGCACAAAACCACTGATTTAACGACGTAAATTTTTTTGATGAGGGGTCAGGATCAAAATAACTAATCGCGCATAATTATTGCGGCCACACTTTTGTTACGGTAAATATATAAAAAAAAACCCAGGGACCGTACGGCCGAAAAACCATACCTTTGAACTGAAAATACTGAAAACCACCCCATGTTTGGGAAAACACAGTTCGGACACGTTCACAGGGGACATACGGATGTTGATAATCTAATTAAAAATTACTTGAATGGTATAAATGTAAAAAAAATATCCGATTTTTTCCAAAATCACATCGGACAAAGGAATGGTCACCTCCACTAGGTTCCATGGGTCCAATGGGGAATCAATTTCTTGGTGTTTTGCTTCATTCTTAGTGGGCCCATATATATTTATTTTACTCTTAACTATTCCGAAAATAATTAAAAACCTGTACCCTAACCATAAAGGAAAGGTTAAATCGGGAATATTCCGTGGAAAAAATAAACGCCAACGGCAAGTTTTCTTTTTACCCAACCAGTTAAGTGGCCAGTTTTTGCAGGTGGGAAAAAACCACCTCCTCCCGTTATCCATTTCACACTTCGTTTCTTTACCGGGGTACTCTTTGAAATTTTCATATTTAATCCCGGGAGCAAGTTCCCAAGGGATCCAAATTTCACCAACGGTTTTGTCAAGGGCTAATAGATTTATATATTCAAATAAAATTGGTATGCATGTTTATTATTTATATTTGTTTTTGGTTTGTATGGGTTTGTGTCCCCTTATACACAATCAATTTTCGTTCGCGGCTTTATTTTTTTCGCAATTACCCCCACTTGGCACAAGAGGGTCTCCTTGATTGATGCCACTATAAGAATTTCCACCATTAAGCAGGGGTTTTGGAAAATTAAACAAAAAAAAAAAAAAAAAAAAAAAAAAAAAAAAATCAAAACTCCAAAAAAAATCCAAAAAGCTTTTCAAAAATTTTCAATACTCTTTTTTGTCTCAAAAATTGGGGCCATTTTTCATTTCAAATTTGAATGTATAGGGGGAGAAGTAATAGGAGGGATTAAGGGCCTTTTAAAAGGCCATGGCAAATGAGATTTTAAAATTTCCAAACCCCCATTTAAACACACATTGGAGTTATTTTTCCAAAAATCCAAAGGATTTTACGATTTAAACAAAATTGGAATTTTAATCATCAAATTTAATTCTCAAATCTAATTTTTATTTGAGCATGAAAGTTAACAGTTCTAAAAGAAACTATTATTTAATTCCATGTTCTCGGAATTACCTTGATGAAAATTATTGGGCACAAAAAATTAATTGTGTGTGATGGCAGGAAATAAGGTGGTTCCAAAACAGATATTATTAATATTCTTAAATCTTGTTGCTCGGGAGCAGGGTCATTTTTAATTAAGGGGCACCCGAAGGCAAACCGGCTGGGGGTAATTAGAAGCTAAGGCCCTAATAAAAAAAAACCAAAGCCGCCGGTTCGGGAAAAAAATCCAATTATCCCGGCGAAATTTTTGAATATTCCGCAAAGGCGGGGGAGTCGGCCCTAGTTTGATTTCGGTTAAATTGGGTTTTGTATGGTTATATTACACAATTAATTCTTTGCTTGACGAGGGAAAAAACAAAAAAATCCACAATGAGGTTTTTACAGAGAGGATTTTATCTTTTTTTATGTTTTAACCTTAGTCCCAAAAACAATGAGTAATTATTTTGTTACTATCTCCACTCAGGCATGCTGGACCATGGCCTAGGTTGGGATGAAAGAAACAAGGACCAACTATTTAATTTTACAAGGGAATTTATTAGTATACAGCTTTTTAAAATTTGTTGGGAAATAGGTGTTTATGGAAAAAATAAAAAACAAGCTGGGTGGTTTTCGTTTGAAAGCTCATTGTTATCGGGGTTGGGAATCTTCCAACTTGCATGGGGACTTCCATTTACCTGGGCGTTTGTGTCCCTTTACTCGGGCAACCATGACTAGGGAAAATCAAACAGGGGGACACAGTATTAATTTGCAAAAAAAACAATATGGGAAAATTTATATTTCCAGGGTTTTAGTGTTTGTTTTTTTAGTTTTTTTTTGAAAATTTTACATTTAATTAGTTTTTAAAACTTAAAAATGTTTACTCTTCTTAATTATTTAATGGCTTTAAATTAAACAAAATACGGATTTGGATATTAGTTAAGTGGCTTAGTGGACCTAGTCTTAGGCAATAAAAATTAAAAAGCAAGGGGGATGATAGTTCTATATATTCCAAACATTGTATTTTGTTAAGCAGGAGAATTGTGGGGCGTTATTGAGCAAAAGTGGAAAAAAAGTTAAAAAAGCCACCAGTTTATCTTAGCCACCAATTTTTTCTTTTTCTTTCTTTTTCTCTTTTTTTTATTTTCCATTTTTGGGTTTTCACCTTAATTGGTATTTTTAGGGCTTTTTATTATACCAATGGCTTGCTCATTTTTGGTTTAATGCTAATATATAATAATAATAATAATAAATAAAATAATAATTATAATTAACAACCCCCAATTAAATAATAATAATTAAATACATATAAATTATTCATAAATAAATAATTAAAAAAACATGTCCAAAGGGATCCTCCAGAAGTTATTTCCCTTACATTGCTTAAGTTATCAGAAATCCATAAAAATACGTTGTGTTCTTCAAAGTTATCTTCAAAAAACTACTCATTTTTCCATTCTTCATTACTTGCCGTTTTTTACCATTCTCCCACGTCCAGTATAATTACTTTTATCTTATCTATGCACAACCACAAAACTTATTTTAAAAGGAAAAAATGTTGGGAAATCGTGTCCCCCATTGTCTATGTATTTTCTCCCAAAAAACCTGTGATTGCGTGTTTTTTTCCTACCTTTTGTACTGGTTCCTGAAGGAGGCAATAATAAAAAATAGAAGAAAAAAAAAGATCAGGCCTTTTGAATTGTGGTGGGATGGGGGGGGGGGTAGGACTGGGGGCCAAGGATGAGTTTGATCCGCTTCATCAAAAGCCAGCGCTTATATTGCAAAACAACTCTATTATTGTTGTGAAAAATGGTTTTCGATTTGGGAACTAAAAATTAGGCGTGATGGGCCATATTTAAATTATTTGCCTCAAACTAAAAAACTCCCCCTCCGGTCACAACAAATACCGGGTTAAAAAATTTTCACGAAACATTCCCCCTTCACCAGGCATGGACATGCCAATTTTTGTTGGGGAAATCCGCGCCGCCCTATAAAAATTCCAAGTATCACGCGGAACGCCCACATGGCTTACGGTTTAAAAAATCAGTAGGGGGCCCCGAGAAAAGTCCTTTGGTAGGGGGGCTCGGATTGGCTAAGGCCCAGGTCACCCATAGGTTGCTCGATCCCAGGCCGATCAAAACAGAAGAAATTCCCCCCCACCGGGGTCCAGTTTTTCGGTTTACTTTTAATGGTGGTTCCTCTGTGTTGGGGGGTACGTTAAAATAAAGGGGGGTCGGGGAAGCCAAAACCCTCTCCGACCCAGGCCAACCCCCAAAAGGTGCCGATTCACTTGGAAGACTTTGTGACCGCAAACATTTTTAACGTCCCCCAGCCACCATTAATGAAGACGGTGGATCTTTGATCGGCTGGGATCGAACCCGGGATCCTCTGGTTATTACGAGTCCGAAGATTTGCCGATCGGGCTACCACGGCCCAATCGTCAGTTAATAATGGCATACTAGCTGACCAGCGCGAACTTGCGTTTCGCAGTAGCAATTCGAAAATTTGATTTTTAAACGGTGATTTTTCCAGGCACGAAGTGAATTGTTATTTTTTGCTGATTTAACAAAAAAGGAAATCATGAATTACTTTCGCAGTTTTACGAAATTTTTAGTAAACAACAACAACAAAAAAAAAAAAGCACCTTTAAGAAATAGTGTGCTAAATAAACATTTTATTTTCCGTTTTTGATGCAACAGTAAAACTAGTTTAAAAATCCTACAATTGAGTTTAGATTTCTGTTTTTCCTCGGAAAATTTTGGATCCAAAACTAACCGGCGAAAAAAAAATAAGTCAATTCAAAAAGAGAACACCACCATAGCATGGATTAGAAAAAAACCCCAGGATCTCTCACGTTTTCTAGTTTGCCGTCGCTCTACCCAAACACCGCGCCTCTTTCATATTAGCTTTCTGATGCTATGCTATTCCTTGAAATTATTGGGTAATAAAAAAACATATTTTTTTTTAAAAAATCACAAAAATAGGACAAGTGGGGTTCTATTTTCTCGGTCAATACCGAGCAAGCTTTAAAAATGAATGGGTCCAAAGGTCATGGAAATTTGAGTAAAGAAGTAAAGAAGTTCTCTCGCGTTGTAACAGAAAATAGGCAAGAGAATAGTTGAGATTTTAAATTTTGATTTTAAAAAAGTTAAAAAAACCAATGTTTTGTTTTCCCCGATTTTAAACAAAAAAATAGAACTATAGCTGCTCAGGAATCCAACAATGAGTTTATATTGCATATTAGTGGAAAGTTTGGATTAGAATTTATACTGAAGGAAAAGAACTCAGTTGAAACGATTTTTCGCAGTCCCGGATTTCAAACTTATGGCCATTTCCCATTATAAGCACCGGGACGCTCCCATCCAAACCCCACAAAAATAGAATCGTCTTTAATTTTCCTCATTCAAAATTCAGTGAAAATGAAGTGTAAAATAACTAAATTAAAAAGATGGGTTGCTTAAACGACACTGTGTTGGTTAAAACGACTACTGGTTTAACGGACAAAATCTTATTTTTTTATCGAATATTTTTTCTAAAATTCTTTTGCTGAAAATATAAAACACATCGATTTGTACAAAAAAAAAAGAAAAAAAAAAAAAAAAAAAAAAAAAAAAAAAAATAAAAAAAAAAAAAAACGACGAAAGCAAAGCAAACCAACAAACATGAAGGGCTTGCTGCCAAAAAAAGGAGGTAGCTCCATTTTTCAATGTCTTCAAAAAATGTCTGTCTCTATTAGAACTTAAAATAAAGGTCACCTTTTTTTGTCCTAATTATTTAAAAAAAATTCCTCTTGTATACTTCTCCAGTAGTTATACAAATGAGGATTCCAATAAAAAAATACTAAAAACAAAAAAAAATTTTTTAGAATTTGCGGATTTTCTTTGCTATAAAGCTTTAGATGGGCAAGGACTATTTTTTTTAACAACTGGCGACATTGAAAAAAAAGCGGGAGCTTTACCTCCCTTTTTTTGCAAGGCATAGGCCCTTTCAAAAAAAAATGTTTAAAAATTATTATTGAGAAGGCCAAAATAAATCGATTTAGTAAAATCCATAGGAAAAAAACATTTTTCCCAATGGGGAGTTTTAATTTACTTGCCCAAAACCAACTTGATTAAACGAAGTAATTTTTTTGATGAGTTCTTGGAGTAGAAAAAAACTAATCCGCCCATATTGTTGTTTGCGCACACATTTTTTTTAACTGGAAAAATATAAAAAAAACAGGTGACGTCTCGGATATAAAAAACACATCCGAACTGAAACAGAAACCAAACCCATGTATTGGAAAAAACACATCGGACCTTCAAAGGGTGAACATTTTTCCGGAAGTTTATAATAAAAAATTTTACTCGACGGTTATAATTAAAAATAATCGGGGGATTTTTTTTCCAAAAAAAAACATTCGACACAAGGGATGTCACACACCAAACTTAGTTTTCTATGGTTTCAAACTGGGGGGAACCAATTTTATTGTTATTTGCTTTCTTCTTAAAGTGGGGGGCCCAATTAATTTTTTTTTTACTAATTTCCACGGGAAAAATTAAAAACTGTTACACAACCATAAGGAAAAAGTTAATTGGGGACATTCCGTAACAACCCGACAGTTTCTTTACCACCCGTAGGTGGCCAAGTGCTTTGCAGTGGACAAACACCACCTTCTTCTTCCGGTCATATTACACACTTGTTACGGTTTAATCCTTTGGCGTCATATTTTTTAATTCCCGTGGACGCCAAGTTTCAAGGGAATTACAAATTTCCAAAACGGTTTTGGTTCAAGCTCATTATATTTATATCAAATAAAAAATTGGGATTGCATGTGATATATTTAAATTTTTGGTTTGTTTTGTAATGGTTTGGTTTTCCCGTCATTACAACATTGCCAATTTATCCCGGTCTTCGGATTTTCTCATTAAGCCACCTTTGGCCACCCAAAGGGAGGTTTTTCCTTTGGGATAGGCCCAACTAGAATTTTCCACATTACAAATGCCCAGGGTGTTTTGAATTGAAAACAAAAAAAAAAAAAAAAATAAAAATAAAATAAAAAAAACAATCAAAAAAAATCAAAAAAAAAGGCTTCAAAAAAAATTTCCCCCACCCCCCCCCCCCCCAAACCTCGTTTTGTCTCTCAAAAATGGGCCATTTGTTTCTTTTTCAATTTTTGAAGAATTGGTATAAGGGGAGTTTTAATTTAGGAGATTAAGCCCTTTAAAAAGCCATGGCCCCCATTGATTTAAACAATTCAGATAAAAATTCAAACCCATTTTAAAACATGGAAGTATTTCTTCCCAAAACACAAAAGGGGAGATATACTCGACTAAACCCAAAATATGGGGGTAATTAATCCAATTTAATTCTCTTCATCATGATCTATTCTTATTTTTAAGCATTTGAAGTAAAGTTTAAAAAAAAAATAAATTTATAAATTTTTCCTGTTGTCGGTAAATTTTACCTTGGGGAATATTGGCAACCTTAAAATTATTGTGTGATGGCTAGGAAAATTAGTGGGTTTTTCCAACAAGGATAAATTTAAATTTCTAACGTTTTTTTGCGGGAGAGCATTTTTTTTAATTAAGCAAACCCGAGCAAACAAAAATAACCGCTGGGTAAATAAAGCCTAGGGGGGGCACCTAATTAAATTAAAACCAGCCCCTGGTTTCGGGAAAAATAACAAATTAGCCAATTTATTCCCGAAATTTTTGTTGGAATATTCCCAAAAGGAGGGGTTCGGTGGGGCCTAGGTTGAGTTTCGGAATTAAAATTGGGTCTTTGTATGGGTTAAATTCAATAATTCTTGGCTGACCGAGGAAAAAAAAAAAAAAAATCCCCATACCATGTGGTATTTTGAGGAGATTTACTACTTTTTAAGTGTTATTTTAAACCTTTGTCAAAAAAATGTATTATTATTTATGTTTAACTTAATCTCCACTTCAGGCTACGCGGAACAGGCCCTTAGTTGGATTGAAAAACAAGGAAAAAGAAAATACTATTCTTATATTTACAGGGGAAAAGAATAGTATAACCAGGGCTTTTTTTAAATTTTGTTGGAATGTAGTTTATGGGAAAAAACAAAATAAATCTGTGGCAGGGTTGGGAAGCTTCTTGTTTTATGGTGGTGGATCTTTCTCACTTTGCTGGGGGAATTCCATTTTTTTTCTGGGCGTTTGGGTCCTTCTGGCTACATTGGGGGAACATAGGAAAAATAAAACACAGGAATTAATTGCAAAAAAAACATATGAACAATTATTGTCCAGGTTTTAGTTATGTTTCTAGTTTTTTTTAACATGTAATAAATTAGTTGCTTTTTTAAACTTAAAAGTTTTAATTCCTTCAAATTATTAATAGGCTTAAAAAAAAAACGGATTAAAGGTTGGCTTAGTGGGGTGGACTATTTCTTAGGGACAATCAAAAAAATGAAAAATGCAAGGGAGGGATAGTCTATAATTCCTAAAACATTGTATTTGTGTAGGGCAGAAAAAATTGGGCCGTTATAGCAAGAATGTCGGGAAAAAGTAAAAATGCCACCAGGGTTAAAATCTTTGGGCACCACATTTTTTCCTTTTCTTTTTCATTTCTTTTTTTTATTTTTCGTTCCATTTTTGTTTCCAACCTATTGATATTTTTCGCCTTTTAATATTTACAAGCTTGCTTCAATTTTGGTTTAACGGCTACTAATAATTTAATAAGAATAAATTAATTAAATAATAAATAATTTAATCAATAATACAATTTAATTCATAATAATACATAATATCATTTACATAAATAATCATAAATACCCCCCATGGGTTCACAAGGAATCCCAAAGGTTATTCCCTACTGGCCTTAGTATAAGGGGAAATCCAAACACGTGGGTTTTTCTTCCAAGTAATCCTCAAAAAAAACTTCATTTTTTTACAGTTTACTGGCCGTTATGACCTTCCCTCCAACGGGGTCCCAGTAATTAATTTTACCTTTAATTTTATAAATTTTGCAACACAAACATAACTATTTAAAAAAGGGGGAAAAATGTTGGGGGGAAATCCGTTTTTCCCACCCATTGTCTGTGTATTTCTCCCAACCTTGGATATTTGCGTCGTTTCCTTACTTCACTGTTCCCTGGGAAAGGGAGCCAAAAAAATAGGAAAAAGAAAAGGACTAGCACCTCTGTTTGAATTGTGTAGGCGAGGGGGCGGACTGGGGGCCCAATGATTAGTGTTTGGGAAATCGTTTTCAAAAGAAGCCCGCCCGCCTATAATTGCAAAACAACAAATATTGTTTGTGGGAAAAATGTTTTTATTTGACAACTAAAATTGGCGGTGATGGGCCATATTTATTTTATGGCTTCACACAAAACTCCCCCGGTTTCAACCAATACAACCTGTTAATAATAAAAATTTTCACGAACGGAACTTCCCCCCTTCACAGCACCATGGCCGGGGACCAGGCATTTGGTGAAAACGGTGCCCCGGCCCTATAAATACCAAGTATTTTTACGCGCGGAGGGGCCCACATTAGGGCTCCGTTAAATTCAGTGGGGCCCCGGAAAAAAAGTTCCTGTTAGCCGGTTTGCTAGCAAAAGCAGTCCACCATAGGGTTGGCTTCGGATCCCCTGGCGCTCGAATTTCAAAGGGGATTCACCCACCCCGTCCCCGTTATCGTTTTCTAAATGGAGTTCTGGTGTGGGGAAGTTTATAAATAAGGGGTCGGAGGGCAAAAAACCCCTTCCGCCCCAGCCCCAACCCACCCAAAAGGTGCCAGGATGTCACCTTGGAAGGAGAACATTGTGGGGGACCGCACAATAATACAATACAATTTTTAACAACGGTCCCACCAAAGCCCACCCATTAATGGAAAGGGGCACGGTTGGGATCTTTGAATCGGGGCCTGGGGATCGTAAAACCCCGGGAATTCCTCTGGTTAATTTTTATTTCGAGGTCCCCGAAAGGATTTGTACCGATCCGGGCTTACCCCACGGGCCCTAATCGAGTCAGTTAAATGCAATGGGCATAACTAGCCTGGGACCAAAGGGCGCGGAAAAAACTTTTGAGCGTTTCGCCAGTAGGCCAATTTCGAAAATAATTTGGATTTTCTTTAAAAAACCGGTGGATTTTTTTCCCAGGGGCCACCGGGGAAGTTGGAAATTGTTTATTTTTTGGCTAGGGATTTTAAACACAAAAAAGGAAACAAATCATGGAATTGATTTAAAACTTTTCGCGCAAGTTTTTTTACACGAAAATTTTTTAGTAAACAAAACAAAACAACAATAAAAAAAAAAAAAAGCACCTTTAAGAAATAGTGTGCTAAATAAACATTTTATTTTCCGTTTTTGATGCAACAGTAAAACTAGTTTAAAATCCTACATTGAGTTTAGATTCTTTTTTCTCGGAAATTTGGATCCAAACTAACCGGCGAAAAATAAGTCAATCAAAAGAGAACACACATAGCAGGATCGAAACCCGGGATCTTCACGTTTCTAGTGCCTCGCTCTACCCAACCGCGCCTCTTCATATTAGCTTTCTGATGCTATTCCTTGAAATTATGGGTAATAAAAAACATAATTTTTTTTTAAAACACAAAATAGACAGTGGGTCTATTTCTCGTCAATACCCAGCAAGCTTTAAAATGAATGGTCAAGTCATGGAATTTGATAAAGAAGTAAAGAAGTTCTCGCGTTGTAACAGAAAATAGGCAAGAGAATAGTTGAGATTTTAAATTATGATTTAAAAAGTTAAAACCAATGTTTTGTTTCCCAATTTTAACAAAAATAGAACTATAGCTCAGAATCCTACAATGAGTTTATATTGCATATTAGTAGAAAGTTGGATTAGAATTATACTGTAGAAAAGAACTCAGTGAAACGATTTTCGCAGCCCGGATTCAAACTTATGCCATTCCCATTATAAGCACGACTCTCCATCCAACCCCACAAAATAGAATCGTCTTAATTTCCTCAATCAAATTCAGTGAAATGAAGTGTAAAATAACTAAATTAAAAGATGGGTTGGTTAACGACACTGGTTGGTTAACGACTACTGGTTAACGACAAATCTTTTTTATCGAATATTTTTCTAAAATTCTTTTGCTGAAATATAAAACATCGATTGTACAAAAAAAGAAAAAAAAACCGACGAAAGCAAACCAACAAATGAAGGGCTTGCTGAAAAAAGGAGGTAGCTCCATTTTCAATGTCTTCAAAAATGTCTGTCTCTATTAGAACTTAAAATAAAGGTCACCTTGTTTGTCCTAATATTTTAAAAAATCCTCTTGTATACTTCTCAGTAGTTATACAAGAGGATTCATAAAACTAAAAAAAAAAAATTTAGAATGCGATTTTCTGCTATAAGCTTTAATGCAGACATTTTTGAAGACATTGAAAATGGAGCTACCTCCTTTTTGAAGCAAGCCCTTCAAATGTTTAAAATATATTGAGAGCAAAACATCGATAATAATCATAAAAAACATTTTCCAATGAGTTTAATACTGCAACCACTGATTAAAGAAGTAATTTTTTTGATGAGTAGAACTATCGCATATTTTTGCGCACCTTTTTTACTGAAATATAAAACAGACGTCGAAAAACCATTGAACTGAAAACACCCATGTTTGAAAAACATCGACCTTAAGACATCGATGTTATAATAAAATATTGATGTTATAATAAAAATATCGATTTTTCCAAAACATCGACAAGGATGTCACACCACTAGTTCATGTCAATGGACAATTTTTGTGCTCTCTTTAGTGGCCAATTAATTTTACTATCCGAAATTAACTGTACAACATAAGAAAGTTAATGAATTCCGTAAACGCCGTTTCTTTACCACAGTAGTGCCAGTGCAGTGAAAACCACCTCTCCGTCATACACTTGTACGGTATCTTGATCATATTTAATCCGGAGAAAGTCAAGGATCAATCCAACGATGTCAAGCTATATATTTATATCAATAAAATTGATGCATGTTTATATTTATTTGTTTGTTTGTATGTTTATTCCTTATACAAATCAATTTTCGTCGGATTTTCATTACACTTGGCACAGAGGTTCCTTGATGCACTAGAATTCACATAAGCAGGGTTTTGAAATTAAAAAAAAAAAAAAATCCAAAAAGCTCAAAATTCAAACTTTTTGTCTCAAAATGGCCATTTTCTTTCAGTTTTGAATGTATAGAGTAATAGAGATAAGCCTTTAAGCATGCAAATTGATAAAATTCAACCCATTTAAACATGAGTATTTTCCAACAAAGATTACGATTAACAATGAATTATCAATTTAATTCTCATCTATTTTATTTTAGCATGAAGTAAGTTTAAAAAATTATAATTCATGTTCGAATTACCTTGGAATATTGGCACAAATATTGTGTGATGCAGAATTAGTGGTTCCAACAGATATTTAATTCTAATTTTTGCGAGCATTTTTAATAAGCACCCGAGCAACGCTGGGTAATAAAGCTAGGCCCTAATAAAACCAGCCCTGTTCGGGAAAAATCCAATTATCCGAATTTTTGAATATCCAAAGGAGTCGGGCCTAGTTGATTCGGTTAATTGGGTTTGTATGGTAATTCAATAATCTTGCTGACGAGGAAAAAAATCACATGTGTTTTAGAGATTTTCTTTTTATGTTACTTGTCAAAAAATGTATTATTTTGTACTATCTCACTCAGCTGACAGCCTAGTTGATTGAAAAAAGAAACTATTTATTACAGGAAATAGTATACAGCTTTTTAATTTGTGAATAGTTTATGGAAAACTGTGGTAGTTGAAGCTCTTGTTATGGTGGAATCTTCACTGCTGATCATTTCTGGCGTTTGTCCTCTGGCACATGACTAGAAAATAAAAAAGAATTAATTGCAAAAAATATGAAATTATTTCCAGTTTTAGTTATGTTTTAGTTTTTTTAATTAATAATTAGTTTTTAACTAAAAGTTTATCTTAATATTAATGCTTAAAAACGATTAAGTGCTTAGTGACTATCTTAGGAATAAAATTAAAAGCAGAGATAGTCTATATTCCTAACATTGTATTTGTAGCAGAAATGGCGTTATAGTAAAGTGAGAAAGTAAAAAGCACAGTTATTTGCACATTTTTCTTTTCTTTCTTTCTTTTTTTTCCATTTTGTCACCTATTGTATTTTAGCTTTAATATACAAGCTTGCTCATTTGGTTTAAGCTAATAATAATAATAATAACTAGGTGACCCGTGCGGAATTCCGCAAAAAAAAAAAAAAAAAAAAAAAAAAAAAAACTCTAAACTTAAAATTTAATACGACAATTTTTATTGGCTTCATTTGCACAACATCGCCATCTACTGCCGTCGTTCTGACAACTTTTCCAAGAGATCAAAGACACGTTCACTTTTACAACTACTACAAAAGTGATACCCTATATTAAAATCAAATACCCAAGGCTATTACTAAACTAAATACTAATGTTATCGCAAAACTACCATAGTATTTTGAAACAATAAAAGTTACAATTAAGGTTTACCGAGTTAAGCCTTGGCTTGAAATGTCGCATTTAAAATTGATTTGAGCAACAATGTAACGATTTTGACAGTTGAGCAAAAAATTTAACTTTTTCAAACTTCAATCGCTTATAAGTCGCTTAAACGTGGATTTTCGAGATTCTCGTTACGCGGCGCTAGCGGAGAAACGTTCTAAAGAACGCATTTTTTTTAATCTTTCGAATGAAATCAAAATGGAGACGATACGACAATTATTTCGCTAGATAGAGTCAATTTTGTGCCCAAAAATTGAAGTTCGAATAAAAAACGAACCGACACTTTTTAGAGGGTGGGTCTAATTTTCGTCAATAGCCCGCGGGATAAGCTTCAAAATCATAAATTTTCTTGCAATTCGATAAAGAAATGAGCGAGTTTCGACCGGGTATAGGATTCGGCTTAGAGAAATAATATATGGAGATAATAATAATAATAATAATAATAATAATAATAATAATAATAATAATAACAATAATAATAATAATAATAATAATAACAATAATAATAATAATAATAATCATAATAATAATAAAACATGTCAAGCTCCAAAGTTTCCCTACTTGCTAGTATAGAATCCAAAACGTGTTTCTTCAAGTATCTCAAAAACTCATCTCCATATATTATTTCTCTAAGCCGAATCCTATACCCGGTCGAAACTCGCTCATTTCTTTATCGAATTGCAAGAAAATTTATGATTTTGAAGCTTATCCCGCGGGCTATTGACGAAAATTAGACCCACCCTCTAAAAAGTGTCGGTTCGTTTTTTATTCGAACTTCAATTTTTGGGCACAAAATTGACTCTATCTAGCGAAATAATTGTCGTATCGTCTCCATTTTGATTTCATTCGAAAGATTAAAAAAAATGCGTTCTTTAGAACGTTTCTCCGCTAGCGTTGCGTAACGAGAATCTCGAAAATCCACGTTTAAGCGACTTATAAGCGATTGAAGTTTGAAAAAGTTAAATTTTTTGCTCAACGGTGTAAATCGTTTTACCATTGTTGTTCAAATCAATTTTAAATGCGACATTTCAAGCCAAGGCTTAGCTCGGTAAACCTTAATTGTAACTTTTATTGTTTCAAAATACTATGGTAGTTTTGCGATAACGTTAGTATTTAGTTTAGTAGTAGCCTTGGGTATTTGATTTTAATATAGGGTATCACTTTTGTAGTAGTTGTAAAAGTGAACGTGTCTTTGATCTCTTTGAAAAGTTGTCAGAACGACGGCAGTAGATGGCGATGTTGTGCAAATGAAGCCAATAAAAATTGTCGTATTAAATTTTAAGTTTAGAGTTTTTTTTTTTTTTTTTTTGCGGAATTCCGCACGGGTCACCTAGTCTCCATATATTATTTCTCTAAGCCGAATCCTATACCCGGTCGAAACTCGCTCATTTCTTTATCGAATTGCAAGAAAATTTATGATTTTGAAGCTTATCCCGCGGGCTATTGACGAAAATTAGACCCACCCTCTAAAAAGTGTCGGTTCGTTTTTTATTCGAACTTCAATTTTTGGGCACAAAATTGACTCTATCTAGCGAAATAATTGTCGTATCGTCTCCATTTTGATTTCATTCGAAAGATTAAAAAAATGCGTTCTTTAGAACGTTTCTCCGCTAGCGCCGCGTAACGAGAATCTCGAAAATCCACGTTTAAGCGACTTATAAGCGATTGAAGTTTGAAAAAGTTAAATTTTTTGCTCAACTGTCAAAATCGTTACATTGTTGTTCAAATCAATTTTAAATGCGACATTTCAAGCCAAGGCTTAGCTCGGTAAACCTTAATTGTAACTTTTATTGTTTCAAAATACTATGGTAGTTTTGCAATAACGTTAGTATTTAGTTTAGTAGTAGCTTTGGGTATTTGATTTTAATATAGGGTATCACTTTTGTAGTAGTTGTGAAAGTGAACGTGTCTTTGATCTCTTTGAAAAGTTGTCAGAACGACGGCAGTAGATGGCGATGTTGTGCAAATGAAGCCAATAAATATTGTCTAATTAAATTTTAAGTTTAAAGTTTTTTTTTTTTTGCGGAATTCCGCACGGGTCACCTAGTTTTACATATACTGCGTTTTACCTTCTCACGTCAGTATAATACTTTATTTATTATGCAACAAACTATTTTAAAAGAAATGTGGAATCGTTCCCCATTGTCTGTATTTCTCCAACCTTGATGCGTGTTCCTACTTACTGTTCCTGAAGAGCAAAAAATAGAAAAAAAAAGATGCCTTTTGATTGTGTGGAGACTGGGCCAAGATAGTTTGATCGCTTCAAAGCAGCGCTATATTGCAAAACGTATTGTTGTGAAAAATGTTTTTATTTGAACCAAAATGCGTGATGCCATATTTATTATTGCTCAACTCCCCCGGTCACAAACTGTTAAAATTTCACGAACTTCCCCTCACAGCATGACAGCATTTGTGAACGCCCGCCTAACCAAGTATACGCGGAGCACATGCTCGTTAAATCAGTGGGCCCGAAAGTCCTGTAGCCGGTTGCTAGCAGTCACCATAGGTTGCTCGATCCCAGCCGATCAAAGATCCACCGTCGTTTCGTTTCTAATGGTGGCTGTGTGACGTTAAATAAGGGTCGTGGTCACAAAGTCTTCTAAGTGAAACGATATCTCTGAGGGTACTGGACCAGGGATTTTCTCGGCCCTTGGTCCGGATCAAAAGAATAGAGGCTCTTCAGGGATCAGGGGTTAAACCTTCACCCACTCCAGGGTCCCCCGTACCTACCACAACTCGTGGCCCTAACCGGGATAGGGCCCTGAAGAGCGCTCTGTTCTTTTTGAACCAGAACCAAGGGTCGAGCAAACCCTTGGCCCAGCACCCCCAGAGGTATCGTTTCACTTGGAGGACTTTGTGATCACGACATTTTTAACGTCCTCCAGCCACCATTAATCAAGACGGTGGATCTATGATCGGCTGAGATCGAACCCGGGTCCCTCCGGTCACGAGTCCGACGCCTTACCGATCGGGCTACCACGGCCCTCCCGATTAGACCACGAGTTGTGGTAGGTAAGGGGGACCCTGGAGTGAGTGAAGTCACCATAGGTTCAGAGTGGCAGTAGACTTCTTTTCCCCTTCGGAACCGTGTCTTTATTGTCAAGATGGTGGTGCACAGGCTTTGATCGAGGCCAAAATCGGGCTCTTTCTCACTGTGGGGGGTCGCACTCTTTCCGTTGCATAAGCCTTCACCCTTACGTTCAGACTTGCTACGCGAATGGAGTTTCAGCAACAAATACAACAACTTTCCATTTTGCCACCAAGATATGCACTTGTGCTGCTATCCTCTTTAATGCTTAAGCATATCTAGAAAATTGTTTCTAAGCGTTTTTTTAAAACTCCCAGTATCCCTTTTTGTACATCACATACTATATGCGGACCTCCAACAAAACACTTTATTTTTATAAAAAAGTATGATAAGAAACGTTAACTGTTAAATTGCTGAAGCCTAATTACTTATAGGAAATTTATATATATATATAAAACTAGCTGTCGTGGCCGTCACGAAACTTTCTTCTATATCTATCTTATGAATTCCGGTTACAAAATAAAATACGTACTCGCCCGAGTAGTTGGAGACAGCGCCAATTTCCCAATTATCGTAATAACCCTGCAAATGCAGAATCAATGAGCGAAATTGGAAATCATTGCAAAAGCCTTGTTTAGATAAATTGCAAACATTTTGTTTGTTAGTAAAAAGAAATTGGCAACAGTTAAAAATTTCAAATCATTGAAAGTTTTCAGCTGTTTTGATAATTAAATAGCGTGAAAGCGATTTTTTAATGAAGTAATTTTTCGCATTGTTGACTAAGCGCAAAAATCACCCCACCCTCCCCCTGGGGCGATTGGCGCCAAAATTTAATCGATGCTTGCTTCCATATTGGGTTAGTGTTATTCCAAATTTCATTCAAATCGCAGCAATATTTCCCGAGATACAGTAGGTGCAGTGACAAAATAAGCACTTTTGATTGCTCCACCCCCTTTGAGATATTGACACACAAATTGAATCAGCACCTGTACTCAATAGGGTCTACCTATGGACTAATTTTCGTTTGATTCCGCCGGTTACTTCCTGAGATATAGCAGTCACCCCCGCGCAGAACACGTGCGATTGCTCCACCCCCCTTCAAGATATTGACAAACAAATTGAATCAGCACCTGTACTCAGTAGGGTCTACCTATGGACCAATTTTCGTTTGATTCCGCCGGTTACTTCCTGAGATATAGCAATCACCCCTGCGCAGAACACGTGCGATTGCTCCACCCCCCTTGGAGATATTGACAAACAAATTGAATCAGCACCTGTACTCAGTAGGGTCTATCTATGGACCAATTTTCGTTTGATTCCGCCGGTTACTTCCTGAGATATAGCAATCACCCCCGCGCAGAACACGTGCGATTGCTCCACCCCCCTTGGAGGAATTCGCTAAAAAAAGTCAGGTGCACCAGTTCACATGGTGGTACATATGTGCAAAAATTTTTGTTCGATTTCATTCAGTAGTTTTTGCTCTAGCGCGGCCACAAAAACTGGTCACACACATACAGACTCACACACACACAGACAGACAGACAGACAGACATTTTCTAAAAATGGTCGAAATGGACTCAGCGCACCTCAAAACGTGCAAATCCGTCAAAATTCGACATTCGAAAATTTTCACGAAACCAATACTTTCTTCTATATATTAGATATAGAAGAAAGTAACTAGCTGTCGTGGCCGTCACGAAACTTTCTTCTATATCTATCTTATGAATTCCAGTTACAAAATAAAATACGTACTCGACCGAATAATTGGAAACAGCACCAATTTCCCAATTATCGTAATAACCCAGCAAATGCAGAATCAATGAGCGAAATTGGAAATCATTACAAAAGCCTTGTTTAGATTAATTGCAAACATTTTATTTGTTAGTCAAAAGAAATTGGCAACAGTTAAAAATTTCAAATCATTGAAAGTTTTCAGCTGTTTTGATAATTAAATAGCGTGAAAGCGATTTTTAAATGAATTAATTTTTCGCATTGTTGACTAAGCGCAAAAAATCACCCCACCCTCCCCCTGGGGCGATTGGCGCCAAAATTTATTCGATGCTTGTTTCCATATTGGGTTAGTGTTATTTCAAATTTCATTCAAATCGCAGCAATATTTCCCGAGATACAGTAGGTGCAATGACAAAATAAGCACTTTTGATTGCTCCACCCCCCTTTGAGATATTGACACACAAATTGAATCAGCACCTGTACTCAATAGGGTCTACCTATGGACCAATTTTCGTTTGATTCCGCCGGTTACTTCCTTAAATATAGCAGTCACCCCCGCGCAGAACACGTGCGATTGCTCCACCCCGCTTCGAGATATTGACAAACAAATTGAATCAGCACCTGTGCTCAGTAGGGTCTACCTATAGACCAATTTTCGTTTGATTCCGCCGGTTACTTCTTGAGATATAGCAATCAACTCTGCGCAGAACGCGTGCGATTGCTCCACCCCCCTTCGAGATATTGACAAACAAATTAAATCAACACCTGTACTCAGTAAGGTCTACCTATGGACCAATTTTCGTTTGATTCTGCCGGTTACTTCCTGAGATATAGCAATCACCCTCGCGCAGAACACGTGCGATTGCTCCACCCCCCTTCAAGATATTGACAAACAAATTGAATCAGCACCTGTACTTAGTAGGTTCTACCTATGGACCAATTTTCGTTTGATTCCGCTGGTTACTTTCTGAGATATAGCAATCACCCCCGCGCAGATCACGTGCGATTGCTCCTCCCCCCTTGGAGGAATTCGCTAAAAAAAGTCAGGTGCACCAGTTCACATAGTGGTACATATGTGCAAAAATTTTTGTTCGATTTCATGCAGTAGTTTTTGCTCTAGCGCGGCCACAAAAACTGGTCACACACATACAGACTCACACACAGACAGACAGACACACAGACAGACACACAGACAGACATTTTCCAAAAATGGTCGAAATGGACTCAGCGCACCTCAAAACGTGCAAATCCGTCAAAATTCGACATTCGAAAATTTTCACGAAACCAATACTTTCTTCTATATATTAGATATAGAAGAAAGTAAAAAGGAAAGAAAAAGAAAAGAGGCGCGTTCATTCATTTATGTACTGTTCACATGTATAACCTATTATCTGCTAGATGAAACAATAAAATTCCTTTATAATGCTTGAAATTAAAAGCAAAAAGCAAAAATACAACGTTGAAAAAAAAACACAAAGGCACAGAAATATACTGCAGACACGTGCTTCAGCGTTACAAGGAATGTCTTTTTTCAATGCAAAAATATGAGCTTATGGATGCAAACACTTGCGTATTCATGCGCATTTGTGCTTTTCAACGTTGTGTTTTTGCTTTTATCTGTCAAGTGTCTAGAAATTCAAAGCTTGCTCAAGAAATGTAATTTTTAAAACTAATCTTTGCCTTCGCATCGTCTTAGTAGTAGCAGGTATATTTTGATTTGGGAAACTGATGTTGTAGAATAATACAGAAAGTTCTGCTACTGGGTTTGTATCACTTAATTAATTAATTTAATGAAAGACGGTTTCAGATATGGGTTTCTTTCTTCTTCTTCCTTTTTACTTTAATTTATACCTGATATATAGAAGAAAGTATTGGATTCGTGAAAATTTTCGAATGTCGAATTTTGACGGATTTGCACGTTTTGAGGTGCGCTGAGTCCATTTCGATCATTTTTGGAAAATGTCTGTCTGTGTGTCTGTGTGTGTGAGAGAGAGTCTGTATGTGTGTGACCAGTTTTTGTGGCCGCGCTAGAGCAAAAATTACTGCATGAAATCGAACAAAAAATTTTGCACATATGTACCACCATGTGAACTGGTGCACCTGACTTTTTTTAGCGAATTCCTACAAGGGGGGGGGGGAGCAATCGCACGTTTTCTGCACGTGGGTGATTGCTATATCTCAGGAAGTAACCGGCGGAATCAAACGAAAATTGGTCCATAGGTAGACCCTATTGAGTACAGGTGCTGATTCAATTTGTGTGTCAATATCTCAAAGGGGGTGGAGCAATCGAGCGTTTTTCTTATTTAATGTAACTGCTATATCTCGAGAAGTAATGAACGAAATCGAACAAAAATTGGTACTCAAGTAGACGTTAAAGAGTACAAGAGCTGATTAAATTTTTGTGTCAATTGCTTAAAGGCGGAAAGGGCAATTAAAAGTGCTTATTTTGTCATTGCATCTGCTGTATCTCGAGAAATATTGCTGCGATTTGAATGAAATTTGTAATAACACTAACCCAATATGGAAGCAAGCATCGATTAAATTTTGGCGCCAATCGCCCCAGGGGGAGGGTGGGGTGATTTTTGCCCTTAGTCAACAATGCGAAAAATAAATTCATTAAAAAATGGCTTTCACGCTATTTAATTATCAAAACATCTGAAAACTTTCAATGATTTGAAATTTTTATCTGTTGCCAATTTCTTTTCACTAACAAATAAAATGTTTGCAATTAATCTAAACAAGGCTTTTGCAATGATTTCCAATTTCGCTCATTGATTCTGCATTTGCAGGGGTATTACGATAATTGGGAAATTGGAGCTGTCTCCAACTATTCGGGCGAATATTTTATTTTGTAACCGGAATTCATAAGCTAGATATAGAAGAAAGTTTCGTGACGGCTACGACAGCTAGTTATTTTTTGGAGGGGGGTCACATTTCGACTCTGTACCTAAACGCGACCTTCCTTAGGGGTTTTAATCTCCAGGTTGTTAACGCTGCCTGAAACCACAAAGGGTCGAAGCACTGTATAAGGTAGCCCTATTAAAGGCTTTATGGGGTGAAAGGCAGAATCTATATACATAAAAGACTACTTTTGTATGCGTATGACCGGGGTAAACTTCAAAACTACTGAACCGATTTTAATCATTTTTTCACCGTAGATAGCTGCAGTAACAGGGAGCAGGATAAGCATTAATTTATTTCTAAAAAGCTTAGTTTAAAATAGTTATTATGGAAAATAGTAAATTTCATGTCATTTCCCCATTAAATGATTAAATTTTCAGTCCATTGTTGCAAAAATTTGGTTGCCTGGTAACAACAATATTAATAGTAATCGTGATGAAAATGTGAACCAAGGCTTCTCTGGAGTAAGTATGAAATTTATTGCTTTCTTAGGATATTTATATTCATCTATGCCAATAATGGATACCGGGTTAAATAAAAAGAGAATTGATTTTGGCAACAGTTAAAACATACAAAGTTATTTTTTGGAAAATCACACGGATAAAAAAAATAACGCATTTAAGTTTGTGATTTCACGTTCTCCTTCACAACTCACACCCAGTTAATTTACCGCATGGTCACAAAAAATAGCTTTGAGAAATATGATTCTACTAGGCTTAGTTGAAAATCATATATTATTTTCTTGGATTTGGCATGCTGCATTTTAACCCGTGCGACGCCGGGCACATCAGCTAGTTAATATATAAATGAGCAAAATAATGCTCCTTACTTCTAGTATTGGCATCCATGTTGCTGCTTCTATTGGAGTCATAAATGTATCGACACAACTTGTCAGGACTTCAAACACCTACGGAATAGACCAATTCAGTAAAAGTAAAAGTTTTAAAGTAGGTTTGGCTATAGTAAGAAGTGTCCAATCACTGTAACCCTTTATGCCCCGACGGGATTCAGAAGTCCAACTTATACTGATTTAGTTTTATGAATCCTAAACGGCTGGAATCATGCTGAAGCTTTTGAATATCACTCCTTGTACTTCGCTGAGGGGCTAATAGATGGTACTTTCGATCGGAAACAGGTTAGAAAATTTCTTGGGGCCCTAAGGCGTAAGGGGGTATAGACCCCTCAGAATTTCGAAATTTTTATACTCGGTAAAAATGTTTTTTGATCTATTTGCAACTCAAAAAACCAAAAATATACATAAAAATCTGGTATGGGTCCCACACTACTTCCTTTTACGTGTAAATTTCTTTGTAGATGCCTTAGTGTTAAAATAGTGCTAGGAATGAGCAAGATAGCAATTCCAACATTTACATCCCTAGTTTGCCACGAAACAATGCAAAAAAAAGTTTTACAATGATTCATTTTCTAAATATCGACCATTTTAACATCATTCAGTTGATTTTTCGCAAAATATCGCCAATAGCGCCGAACTGAACCCAAATTCAAAAAATATTTTTTTCGTCAAATTTGTCGCCAACTTGGCGATAGGTCGCCAAGTTGGCGTCAAACACTTGGCGATGAAAAGCTTGGCAATATATCGCCAAGTGGTTGTGCCAATTCATCTGCATTGAAATAAACATTGATTTACCCCCAAAAAAGGGGTAAACACCCCTCGGAACATTCGAGTGCAACCACAAGGGGAGGTGCACAACTAAACCCCCCTCAGAGCCTACATAGCAAGCTAGAAGCGTCTATGGCATATAGTTTTTGAGTTATGCGACACACATACATACATACTCACGTACATACGTACATACAGACGTCACGAGAAAAGTCGTCGTAATTAACTCGGGGTGGTTGAAAATAATTTTTCGGCTGCTTATATGTTGGCAGGTGCATATGCACGTGCTGACAGTTCGAAAAAACGACTCAACATTCATTCAGGGGTGAGCAAAATCAAAATTTAGACCCAAATTTGAGGAAAAATTTTTTCGCGATCACAATACTTCCTTTACTACGTAAAAGGAAGTAAAAATTCATTGTTAAATTAATTTGGGACATAAAGCTTTAGATCTTAAAGCAGTTGTTTTCAAAACAATGATTTTTTTAAAGCCCTGGAAAAATGTATGAGGTTGCAAACAACTTTAAAAAAAAATCCAAAATTTAAACACCAAAAATTTTGTTGATAACCCATAAAAAATATGGGATATAGCTTCTAGTTACCCATAAAAAATATGGATTATCAACGTATGTCAAGTGTAATCAAAGCATTAAATGAAATTTGAAATCTAATGGCACTTTGAAATAAACATAAGATGAAGGAGTTGTGATTTAATATAAAGAGTCAACTAGTGGTGCGACATCGATGATAAAACATCAATGTTAGAAATTAAAACATCGATTGATGATACATAAACCAAAAAACGTCAATGTTCAAAGCATATAGTATTTTTTTTTTTTTTTTTTGTCAAATATATTACGTAGCGTCAAGTGGGGTAATTATTAATAAATTTTTACACTTTCGCACGCTAACTGCTCTCTGGAGCACCATGTTCTACTTAAAAATCTAGACACCTATCAGAAACAATTATTCATCCTCCGCTACGCTGCGCGACTGGGTTTTTTAATTTTTTGGCTGCTGCATGTTTGACCGTGAAAAACTGTTTGACTTTTTTGAGGGAAGGGTTATAATAACTACGAAAATGGCGAGTACAGTGTTAACACCTCAGTGAAAAATAGTCTCTAACCTAGTAATGAAGATGTGAACTTCCAGTTGCTACTGCTATTTGGTTTTTTTATTGCTCACAGAAGCGCTAATTTCAGTTGTTCTTAATTACCCTATTTTTACAATTACCCTACTTGACTCTATATATTGTTACAAATCTTGTAAATAGTTGTTGTTTTTCCTGTCTTGCATCATTTTCATTAGTTTTGGTTTTATCTGACGTCATGTTGCAAAAGTATCTGAAGATATCACTTTTATCACTTGTATACCGGCCCTGTAACGTTTCGTAGTTTTTACACTTGCCTGCTTTAATAAGCGTGAAGACATTTTCGTCGAGTGTTTCTTTTTTTTCTTTTTCTTTTTATCACTAGAATTTGTGAATGGATTACGTAATGTTATGAATGAAACAAAATATTCCAGGTTTTTCTCGAATATTGTCGTAATTTCTTTCCGTGTATAAATAGCTGGCCTTGAACACAAGTCAGTTAGTTCTTTTCAGATTTTGATTTCTGAGAGTGCTCGTTTTTATTCGCTTTGGGCGAATGTTGTTTTGCTTTTGTAATTGCTTAGTTACTGTTCACGTTGGATACGTGGTGCTGAGTTACTGTTGAGAGTACAGTGTACTGTTTTGCTACCTAATTGCAGGATGTTTAGCAATTGTTTCCCGCTTTATTGTAAATAGTGTATATACTTGTAAATAAATTTATAGTTACTTCCTCAAGATTGGACTGCTCATTTGAAGAAAGTTGAAGGTGCTACGGACTCGTTACAATTTTGGCGCCCAACGTGGGGCATCTTCAAGGACTTTCTTGGAACTTTCTGTGAACTTGGACTTTTCTTCCTGAGGACTTTTTGACTTCAGAATTTTATGGTGATTACTCGAGCAATGGAGGAACAACTAAACAAACTCCTTGATGCTATCAACGCTGTTAAGAATGATATGGCGATTATGGCTTCTAATCAAGAACAATTAAAGAGTGATTTAACCGCTAGCATAACTTCAAGTCAAGAAGAAATTAAGAGCGATCTAACGTCAATGAAAAGTTTGGTGGAAACTAAATTTATCAACATGGAAAATAAAGTGGAGGCTCTAGAAGATCGAATCACCACAGTAGAAAACCATGTGGAAAAGAAAATTAAAGAACTTGAATCAAAGTTATCAGGATCCTGCAACAACTCAGACAGCGTTGAGAATCGAATCACCACAGTAGAAAACCACGTGGAAAAGAAAATTAAAGAACTTGAATCAAAGTTATCAGCATCCTGCAACAACTCAAATGACTGTGTAGCTGCAGCTGGAACTTCTCGTCCATCCATCAAACTGGCCACGTTTGACGGGAAGACCTCGTGGAATATTTACAAGAAGCAGTTCCTCATTGTTTAGTACAGTCATTTGGTCGAAAAAAAGGGTTTACCTGGAAAGTTTTCCGGGAGTTTTGAAAATTGGTAGTATTATAGATTTTGATGTGCTCGTTTCGAATTTCCACTTTGCCACCTCGTATCTTTGCCGCTCGCGCCGCCATATTGAAAAAATGGCGTCTAAAAGAGGTATTTCGAATATATCTCCTTTTTGATTTATTGTACGATAAAAACATTAATGTACAAAATAAACTAGAGAAAATTTCCTACAATTTATGTCATTACAACTTTCTCGTAAAATCAATACGTTTCGACGTACGAGCGTCGCAAAGTTATTATTATCACGCGTTATCGCAGATTAACTCGATTTAGTGCAGTAGAAATAAACTGAAAAGCACCTTGGAGTGGAACAAATTGCAACAGAAACAATTCCTGTTGCAAATGGTAGGAAATAGGCTCCTAATGAACAAACTAAAAGTATACATCCGTACTAGTGGGACAAATATGTGTTTTCGCCGCCATCTTGAAAAATCATGAAAAAATTTCAAAAATTCAAAAAAATTATGTGCGGTATCAAATTGAAGGAGGTTTTAAGCTGAAAAGGGATAAAACATGGGATGAAGTGATGATACTAAAAGTATGCACCCGTACTGTGGTGCAAAATGTGGTTTTTTCGGCCGCCATCCTGAAAAATCCGAAAAAAAATCAAAAATTAAAAAAAAAATATGTGGTACCAAATGAAAGGAAATTTCATGCTAAAAAGGAATATAATATCTGACATATAAATGGTGAATATACTAAAAATATACACCCGTACTGTCGTGCAAAATAATTTTTTTTTTGGGGGGGGGGGGGTCGCCCTCTTGGAAAAGCGTAGCTTTTTTTTTTTAAATAAAACATATCATATGCCGTATCAAATGAAAGGAAATTTCTCATTAGAAAATTATATTCGTGGGAGTTTTCAAGAGAAGTTATAAGTGAAAAATGGTAAAGCAGTTAAGCGTGCAACTTGGATTTTGAGCCATTCTATTTGCAGTGAAATGTTCACTACACTTCCTGACCAGTGCTTCATGCATTGGTAGTGAACAGCATACTGATTTGACAGATGTAAGGATGACAAGAGATCTGAAAGACATAAAAAAAAGTAATGCGATTCTTCGTAGACCACAATCTGTTTGCTGTGCTTTCATCTCGTTGATGGTACATTTTTTACAGTATAACGAATAGCAAAAGCAAAGTTACTGCAGAAAATGCAGATGTCTTTGGAAGAAACATCCAAGATAAATTCCCCAGCAAGTGTTTTAAAGAACAAAAACGTTACTGAAATTAAACCAAGCAGTAACAATGAAAGTACTGACAAAAGGAATTATTATTGCTGGTGAGACTCCACTACGCAGATCCACGTCTCTTAACACAGAAGATGCTTGCCTGTAATTCCTTAGACAATAGCGCTCAAGAAGCAAGTGCATTTTTCAGTTACGAATTATCTGTTCCACCAACTGCACTATTTGACCGTTGTACTCAGAAAATGAGAAAAACAGATAAATCTTTATTGGTAAAGTCATTAGATACCTTGAATGTCAATACGATACATTTGTATCAATTTCCTACGTTTTTGATGGAGGTGCATTAGTTCACCTATTACCATGATCTGCTTCTGCAACATTCAAAGATGGTAGAAGTCAACACGAAGCATATGTTAATAAAAGATATGGAAACTGTATGGATAAACTGTTAAAAAAAACTGTTAAAAAAATACAAACTGCAGTTTAAAAAACCGCACAAACACCTGACACATTTTGGATTTGGATGATGATGCTATTTCATTTTAATGAATATAAATATTTTATTTTATGAAAACTTCTTTAATTACATGATTTTTTCAAATTATAGATTTTTTTAATCATTCAATTTAACTTTATAAGGAAATGTATTTATTTAACTTCAATAAAGATGGACTTGGAGGCAAATTTATTCACGGTTTTTAAGCCTTTTAATAAGTGATGTTTTTGACACAACAAAAGAATTCAGTGTTTTGAGCCCCATTTCGTTATTTTTTTTTAAATCAGTCAAAATCAAAATCACTTTCTTTTTCAGTACGAAATTATCTTTCATGCGATACCACATATGATATGTTTTATGCTTTTAAACCAAATCCACTTTTTTCCAAGATGGCGACTAAAAAAAGGATATCTCGCTAGAGTACGGGTGTATACTCTTATGCTGCTCCCTTCACTTGAAATATCAGATGTTATATTCATTTTTAGCATGAAATTTCCTTTCATTTAATGTCACACATTATTTATTTTTTTTTTTTTTAATTTTTGATTTTTCTTTCTGATTTTTCAAGATGGCCGCCGAAAAAACCACATTTTGCACTACAGTACGGGAACAAATTTTTAGTATCTTCACTTCACTTAAATATCCCATGTTTTGTCCCTTTTCAGCTTAAAATTTCCTTTCATTTGATACCGCACATAGTTTTTTTTGAATTTTTGAAATTTTTTCATGATTTTTCAAGATGGCGGCAAAAACACATATTTGTCCCACTAGTACGGATGTACACTTTTAGTATGTTCATTAGGAGCCTATTTTCTACCATTTCCAACAGGAATTGTTTCTGTTGCAATTTGTTCGACTCCAATGTGCTTTTCAGTTTGTTTCTACTGCACTAAATCGAGTTATTCTGCGATAACGCGTGATAATAATAACTTTGCGACGCTCGTACGTCGAAACGTATTGATTTTACGAGAAAGTTGTAATGACATAAATTGTAGGAAATTTTCTATAGTTTATTTTGTACATTAATGTTTTTATCGTACAATAAATCAAAAAAGAGATATATTCGAAATACCTCTTTTAGACGCCATTTTTTCAATATGGCGGCGCGAGTGGCAAAGATACGAGGTGGCAAAGTGGAAATTCGAAACGAGCACATCAAAATCTATAAAACTACCAATTTTCAAAACTCCCGGAAAACTTTCCAGGTAAAACTACCAAATGACTGGACTAGTTGCAGAAGCAAACTCCTGGGACTCTTCCACGAAAGCCTGTCAACTTGCAGCCTCGCTGAGAGGGGATGCAGCTGATATACTACAGACCTTCCCAGAAAACAAGCACCATGATTTCGAAGCCTTATCATCGGCCTTGGAGCTTCGCTTTGGCGAATCCTGCCAAAAAGAATTCAGCCAACTTCAGCTCAAATCCCGACTCCAGAGGGCTGGAGAGACTTTGCAAGTTTTTGCAGCAGACGTTGAGAGGCTTTCCCATCTCGCCTTCTCGGACTGTCCTTCGGGTGTTCGCGATAGCCTGGCCCTGAACTACTTCATAGACGGAGTGCGAAGTCCGGAAATTCAGACGGCTCTCCGGATGGCGGACATCAAAGATTTTAAATCCGGTCTGGTCTACGCAATGAAGTTCGAGGCTGCACAGCAAATATCCCGCAAGGCTCGCCATTCAATCAGGGGCTTGGAAGTGAGCGCCCAGGATTCGAACTCAACTCGCTTCTCGGAAATTGAGCGACAAATCAAGGAGATCTCGGGGACCCTGAAGAAGATTACGGCTCGCAAGGACCAAAGTAGACAACCGCTGAAGTGCTGGAAATGTGGCGGTGAGGGCCACGTACGAAGGAACTGCGAAGCCCGCCAAGAAACAGGAGGGAAGAGCACCTCTCCCTCTCCAGCTCAGGAAAACTAAGCAATGGCAATCTCGCGGGGCGGAGGTCGCCAAATTGGAATGAGCCCCATCCCAAAGTTTTCCAGATTTCCTCAAGAAGTGGCGGCTGCAACGGACTCTTCATTTACGCTTATGTGAATGGGTTTCCCTGCGAAATGACTTTTGAGAAAATTTGATTTTTCTATCGACTTTAAAAATAATGAGCTGCACTCGATGAGGGAAGACATAGCAATTTTCAATGCTGAAAATAACTTAAAATCCGCTCATCAAATAATAGCCCAAACAGATTTATTGATTCCCCCAAGATCAGAAATACTAATACATGGCTCCATCAATGAAAACAACAGCTTTAAATTCGGCCTAATTGAATATCCTAACCAGAGTAATAGCCCAAAAGGAGTACTAATGGCATCTACACTTGTGGACCTTTCAAGGAATGCAGTTCCTGTGAGAGTCGCCAATGTAAGTGAAAGACCGAGGAATAGCAAGAAAGGAGAAGTGTTGGCAACTTGTACTCCCGTAAACTGCATCATCAGAAGAATTGATTCTTCCGAGACTGTGTCTTCCGAATCCTTGACTTCGAAATTAATTGGGAGTGCACCATTATCGAAGGATCAAAGATACGCTGCGGAAAAATTGGTGGACAACTTCAAGCAGGTGTTTTCATCTACATCCGAAGACGTTGGTCACACGAGTTTAACGCAGCATAGGATCGACACTGGAGATCATCCCCCTATCAAGCAGCATCCCAGACGACTACCGTTCGCCAAAAAGGAAGAGGTTGAGATTCTCTTGAAAGAGATGCAGGAGAATGACGTCATCGAACCCTCATCCAGTCCTTGGGCATCCCCTATCGTCTTGGTCCGAAAGAAAGACGGCTCCACCAGATTTTGTGTTGACTACCGACGCCTGAATGACATCACCAAGAAGGACAGTTACCCTCTTCCACGGATCGATGACACTCTGGACACCCTTTCCGGACACAAGTGGTTTTCGACCCTGGATTTAAAGAGCGGCTACTGGCAGGTGGAGATACACCCCGACGACCGAGAGAAGACGGCGTTTACAACCGGACAAGGCTTGTGGCAGTTCAAAGTGATGCCCTTCGGCCTCTGCAATGCACCAACCACGTTCGAGCGTCTTATGGAGTCAGTGTTACGAGGACTTTCTTATGAATCCTGTCTTGTCTACTTGGACGACATCATCATCATAGGACGCAGTTTTGAGGAACATTTGGCTAATCTTAGGAAGGTGCTGCAGAAGCTTAAGGAAGCCAACCTGAAGTTAAGCCCGTCCAAATGTAATTTGTTCCGCCGTGAGGTGAACTACCTTGGTCACATTATCTCTTCCGAAGGTGTACGAACAGATCCAGATAAGGTATCTGCAGTCAAGAATTGGAGCCGCCCCGAAAATGTCCATCAGCTGCGAAGTTTCCTGGGGCTCTGCACGTACTACAGGAAGTTTGTGAAGGGTTTTTCCAACATTGCACGACCTTTGCATAAGCTGACGGAGAGCAAACAAAAATTTGAATGGTCCAAAGAATGCGAGGATGCATTTCTACAGCTGAAGGAGGCTTTAACATCAACGCCTATTCTCTCTTATCCTCAGCCTGAAAAATCCTTCATACTTGACACTGATGCGAGCCACGAGAGCGTTGGAGCTGTTTTATCTCAAGAAATAGACGGTAACGAACATGTCATCGCTTACTGGAGCAAATGCTTATCCAAGTCGGAGCGAAATTATTGTGTCACGAGAAAGGAATTGCTCGCCATAGTTAAAGCTGTAGAACATTTCCATCATTACCTCTACGGCCGTAAATTCCTGCTCCGGACTGATCATGCCTCTTTAACTTGGCTTTTGAATTTCAAGAATCCAGAGGGCCAGGTAGCCAGGTGGATACAGCGGCTCCAGGAATATGACATCGAGATTAAGCACCGAAAAGGTTTGTCACACGGTAATGCTGACGCATTATCAAGAAGACCTTGTTCCGAGAACTGCCATTATTGCTCCCGAATAGAGAAACAGTACGGGACGACAATCCCTACTGCCTGTCAAGTTACTGCAACTTCATCATCTTCAGATCCTGAGCCATAGAGTGACGACCAAGTAAGAAAAGATCAGCTTGAAGACCCAGACCTAAAGCCTATCATAGAGTTAATGGAAAAGGACAGTCGGCGACCTAGTTGGCAAGATGTTTCTCTCTACAGTCCTGCAACGAAGAGATACTGGGCTCTATGGAAATCTCTCCAGTTGCGAAATGGTGTCCTGTATCGGAAATGGGAATCTGACGATGGCAAAGCATTTAAATGGCAGTTACTCCTTCCCAGATCAAGAATTCCCGACGTTCTAAAGGAATTGCACAGTAGTCCGACTGCAGGACACTTTGGTATCTTGAAAACCCTCCACAAGGTTCGAGAGCGCTTCTTCTGGAGCAAGGCGAAGGATGACGTAGAGAAGTGGTGTCATTCTTGTGACGCCTGTGCTGCCCGTAAAGGACCGAAGAGAAGAAGCCGCGGGAAGCTACATCTTTACAACGTAGGAGCTCCTTTCGAACGAATCGGGATCGACATTCTTGGTCCTCTACCGAAAACTACTGATGGGAACAAATACATTCTCGTTTCCATTGACTATTTCACCAAATGGCCCGAAGCATATTCCATTCCGGATCAAGAAGCTACCACTGTAGCGGAGACTCTAGTCCAGCATTGGATCTCGAGATATGGGACACCTTTGCAGATCCACTCCGATCAGGGGAGAAACTTCATCTCTGCTGTGTTTAAGGGCCTATGTAAAATCCTCAAAATTGAGAAAACTCGAACGACACCACTACACCCACAATTGGACGGCATGGTGGAGAGATTCAACAGGACAATCCTTAATAATCTCTCGCTTATGGTCTCCAAAAATCAACAGGATTGGGACAAGAAACTTCCTCTGTTCCTGCTGGCCTACCGCAGTGCTGTCCACGAGACCACCGGATATTCCCCATCACAGATGCTCTTCGGCCGAGAGCTTCGGCTACCTTGTGATCTCGTCTTCGGTCTCCCTCCAGATGCGCCTTCATCGCCTGAGGAATACGTCCAGGATCTCCAGGCCCGGTTGGAGGACGTTCATCACTTCGCACGGGAGCGAATCAACATCGCGACGGAGAAGATGAAGACCCGATACGACACAAGGTCCACTGGTCATGACTTTCAAGAAGGTGACAAAGTATGGCTATGGAATCCCATCCGACGTAAAGGTCTGTCACCCAAATTGCAGTCGCATTGGGATGGACCTTACACAGTTCTCCACCGGCTGAACGACGTCGTAGTGAGGATCCAGAAGTCATCACATTCAAAACCTAGGGTTGTCCATTATGATCGGCTAGCCCCATACTATGGCCATAGTTCGTAAAGTAAATCTAAAGCTACCATGGTAATTTGTTTGTAAATTTTGTAAATAACTTTTGCCTTTAATTGTTTGTAATATTACTCTATCAATGTTATTATTTCGTTCATGTTCTCATTGTTATTGTTTATCATGTTTATGATTGGTCATCATGTAATGTGTGCATCTGTAAGTCTTCCCTTGCTTCCTTTCTGGGGATTGTACTGCCCGGGACGTGCAGTCCTTGGGAAGGGGGCAATGTTACAAATCTTGTAAATAGTTGTTGTTTTTCCTGCCTTGCATCATTTTCATTAGTTTTGGTTTTATCTGACGTCATGTTGCAAAAGTATCTGAAGATATCACTTTTATCACTTGTATACCGGCCCTGTAACGTTTCGTAGTTTTTACACTTGCCCTGCATTTAATAAGCGTGAAGACATTTTTCGCTCGGAGTGTTTTCTTTTTTTTCTTTTTCTTTTTATCACTAGAATTTGTGAATGGATTACGTAATGTTATGAATGAAACAAAATATTCCAGGTTTTTCTCGAATATTGTCGTAATTTCTTTCCGTGTATAAATAGCTGGCCTTGAACACAAGTCAGTTAGTTCTTTTCAGATTTTGATTTCTGAGAGTGCTCGTTTTTATTCGCTTTGGGCGAATGTTGTTTTGCTTTTGTAATTGCTTAATTACTGTTCACGTTGGATACGTGGTGCTGAGTTACTGTTGAGAGTACAGTGTACTGTTTTGCTACCTAATTGCTGGATGTTTAGCAATTGTTTCCCGCTTTATTTTAAATAGTGTATATACTTGTAAATAAATTTATAGTTACTTCCTCAAGATTGGACTGCTCATTTGAAGAAAGTTGAAGGTGCTACGGACTCGTTACAATATTTAAATGTAAAGTAGCTCTTGGTTCCATCGCGCCTCACTATGTCGTTTAATCGGATACATCGCTTTTTTTCTTGTCTTCTGAAAAAGCATTAACCAGTATTTTTTTATGGTTTTTATTCTCTTTTTGGTGAAATAACACATACTGTCTGTTTGCGTATTGTGCGCCTGGCAGCCACGAACGCTTC
>JAXGGA010011114.1:0-43772 GCA_038373865.1 Uloborus plumipes
AACCATTTTTTTCGAACTATCTCATTTAAATTTATGAACTTAGCGTAAATCTAACCAGTGGCTCTATGAGCGGTAACTGAAGGGCCATACTGGGCAAATGTAATATTTTTAGCAAAATTAGTTTGTGTGTATGTGTGAAAGTGAGAATATGTGTTTATCGTACTATAATAGCTATTTTAATGTTTTTTATGCTTAAAATTGGTTTATTTTCAGGTTTACCAGGTAGACTCGGTCCTCCGGGACTTGAAGGCCTTCCTGGTAGCTCAGGTAAGATGGCACTTTTATCGTCCTGTTATGTATAACCTGGTTCTTTTTAATATGAATATTCATCGTGTTTTTACATTAATTTAAACATTAATTTCTCCTGGAAAACTAAAGAATCTTAATGCGGAAGATACTTGCTGGTTGTATTGTTCAAGCACCGATTAGATGAAAGGTACAAGCAGAGCCCTTGCATGCGGAAACGGAATAGTCCAATTTAACTTTCATTCATCAGTATGTTTAAAAAAGGGGAGAAAAAAGGAAAAAGAAACAGTGGTGCTCCGGGAGTGCCGACAAAAGAGAAAACTTGAAAAATTACGTGTGTATTTTTTGAACCGGCTGTGGTTTTTTCCTGTCTCAAAAAATGACAACGTTTATACATAGTATATGTACTATATACAGAGGTGGCGGTAACGGTAACGTTGCCGTTATTGTTTTTTCCCATCTCATAAAATGCCCAACGCAACCTAAAGAAATGTTCGCTTTAAGGTGTCTGTAGCGGTAACAGTGTCGCAAGTTCAAGTGTTTTTTTTTTTTTTTTTCTCAAAAAAGTTTTCACTTCAAAAATATATTGCATATACATTCGATTTTAGTGGATCATTTGAGCAGTCATATAATGAATCCTCTTTTTTTTTTAATTTCTAAATGCATAGAGGGTTCTATTTATTTAATTATTTATTATCTTTTTTTAATTTAATTTTATTTATTTATTTTTCCTGAAAAACTGCGTTGATAAAAACTTTGAAAAAATGACTTTCAAATGAATTTCTGAAAAAAATCTTCTTTAGCCCTAAGTAAAATTGCTTCTAGTTTTCTCAATAATTTATCTACTGACTAACTTTATGCAGCTTTAGAAAAAGAATATTGGAGTTGTTTCAATTTCTTAAAACCTCCAAAACTATGTTCTTATTTTAAAAAAAAGGATAATTTAGAATTTAACGAGTAAAGGTCAAAAAAAAAAAAAAACCATCTAAAATTATGTTTCAACTGTGAATGAAACCAACAAAATGCTTCCATTTAGGCCCAAAGGGTAAAACTGGCGACGAGGGATTCCCAGGACTGTCCGGAAGGTCAGGACCACCCGGAAAGAAAGGAGAACCAGGAACACCCGGAAAGGATGGATATCCCGGAAGAAAAGGAGAACGAGGTGGTTCATTCCCTGGAAGAGCTGGAGAGAAGGGACTTCGCGGACCCCCAGGACGACCAGGTGAATGCCAGGAGGCTCCTCATAATTTATTTTTCAAGCACTTTGCTCCGCTTTCTGTTTCATTTTTCCAGTCTCAGATTCCGAAATCCGTTGTCCAGGTAGCACATTTTGTCCCGTAAACGTTTTAAAAGGGTTGTCAACGTTGTGATTTTAAAACGTTTTTAAACGTCTATGAAACGTTGAAACGGTACGTGTGCTATCCGGGTGATTTACATACTTCTTTTCATTCCCTGGAAGAGATGGAGAAAAAGGACTTCGCGGACCCCCAGGACCACCAGGTGAATAACAGGAGGCTAATTATAGTTTATTTTTCAAGCACGTTGCTCCGTCTTCTGTTTCATTTTTCCAGTCTCAGATTCCGAAATCCGATGTCCAGGTAGCACATTTCAAATGGTTGTCAATGGTTGTCAACGTTGTGACAACCATTTTAAAACGTTTAAACGGTACGTGTACTATCTGAGTGATTTACATACAATACAAAAATATCTGTCTCTGATCTTTGTGTAATGGTGAAGAAGAATTTCTCCGAAATTTCTTGAGTCAAATACAGTGAACTCTCACTTATACGCCGCCTCATTTATGCGCCTTTTTCACTTATACGACGATTTTGAATGGTCCCAGCACATTCCATAGCAAAATAATGATAGTATCGTTCGTTTATGCGTCGCTCTAAAGATAAATATTTCCTTTATGCGCCGAATTTTCCCTAAAATGTATGAAAATGTATTTATTTTCTTTAAAAAAAAAATCATTTTTCTTTACTTTCCTCTTTAAACTTTCGCCTTTATTGCTCACGGAAGGCATTTTTTCCGCATGAACTAGAGTTCGGAGAGGGACAATTATCTATTATGCATCGTTTTAAAGGGAACAGTTTGTAATTAGTATGCTACAACTTTTGTTTTATCTTTATCATTATAGTTACGTTACAGTAATTGCCAAACTGTAGTAATATGTACCTTTTCTATAGAAACTTTCATATTCACTCTCTCATTAGAACCTATGTTAAATTTTAGCCCTTTAAATAGGGTTGTTCACTTATACGTCTCTCTCACTTATGCGTCTTTTTCTGTTGGTCTCTAGGGCAGGCGCATAAGTGAGAGTTCACTGTACAACAGAATGCCAAAAATCCGAACTAATTGTGACCATAGGTAGTTCAGATTTTCAAATTGTTCGGAAAATAACCAAATGCCGTTCAGAAAAATAGAATGTCATTTAACCAAATAAAGTGGTTATACAATATGAATGTCAAACAATGCAGTATATTACGCTACAGTATGTAATTAAATTTTTTTAAATAAATTTTAGGAAACATTTGCTCATTTGTGTACTGAACACAAGGAAAAAACTTCTTAACAGTTCGTTCGGAAATTCAACGTTTCAGGTTTTCATCAGCCGGACTTCTACTGTAGCAAATGTTATAAACAGGTCTAAAAAAAATTGACAAACTTCTTTTTATGTGTTGAAAAACTCTAAGTGCTGTGATTATTTCGACAAAATTTTAAAGTTTTCACTTTTGCTAATATTTTTTGTCGATTTATTTGTAGCTGCACTGAAGAATGAACTTCTACTTATAACTAAAAAATATGACATTTACGTCATCACACCGAAAATATTCGAAACTGAAAGTTAGAAAACAGAAACTTATGGAGTCCCTGCGAGACCTGTAAGAATCGGAAAAATTTTTATTTATAAAGGTCAATTGCGGACAAGTTGGGATGTTTTTCGTTAGGAATTCATGAAAAATTGATTAAAAATTTTAGTGGACACCTGCATAGCTAGAGTTACCTGTTTTCATTGCACAAAAACAGCGCCACTGACTTATTTTGAAAAAGTGAGACAAGTCTACACTCATTGTCATTCTAATCATCACTCCATGAAGTATTAAAATTGTATTAAAACTGAAAATAATAAATTCTGTCAAATAAAAATTAGTATTAAAAGTGAAAATAATAAATTCTGTCAAATAAAAATTAGTATTAAAATTGAAAATAATAAATTCTGTCAAAAAATTTTTTAAATATAAGTTTTCTATTAAAGTTTTATAAAATAAATACCCCTTAAAACGTACAAATCAGTTGGTCTTTGAAACATTTCGAGAATGTAATAATTTCTGCTATTAATTGTATACAGAAAAAATAGCAATTAAATTTCTTAATTATCAGTCGGCTTTCAGTGTGACTCCCTCCAAAAGTTACACAATTGTTACCTCTGTTAGTAGAATCATCCGACACGTCAAATTATATTTTTAATAAACAGTAATTTCTCTAGGAAAATATTTATACAGAGTGCTTACTTATAAATCAGTATTCAAACAAAAAGCACAGGAACTCAGCAAATCTTCTATTGCCAAACATTGTTGGGATACAGGGCATAATTTTGTTTTTTCGGAAGCCAAAATCATTTGCAGACCTACTACTGTAGGGAATTAGGTTTTATAGAAGCCTTTTATGTTCACAAAAATTTAAATTATCTCTGTAATGAATCTTTTGCTGTTCCGCATATCTCTCAAATCTTAATCGATTGGCTCAAATTTACATATTCTGATACGTCAAATATTACTTCAGCACATGTTTAGATGTGAATGGTCCATCTTCTTTCCTTTTTCGTATTCAAACTCTCCCATGACCTTGTTTCATTCCATTTGATTGTTGGGAACTGAAGGAGGAGGCTGTTACCTCCGAAGCATGTTTACCCCTTCTAAAACTTTAAATCTTGTTTGTACTTTTAAACGTTGTTTCTCATTTTACCTACAGAGTACTGGTTTAGTAGCAAAATAATTATTATTTATGTCTTATAACCTATTACCACTATATTTATCTACCAGGCATTGGCGGATTAGAAGGTGCAAAAGGATTTCAAGGAGAAGTTGGTTTCCCTGGATTAACTGGACTTCCTGGAGACAGAGGGTTACCTGGTGTAGCAACCCCAGGACCAGTTGGAGAAGAAGGACCGCCTGTAAGTATGTAGAATTATGAGAAAATATTTTGCCCTAAGAGTCCAATCATTGGGCGGGGGGGATGAAACTCCGTCGCAACGACCTTCAAGAGGCCACAAATTTTATCAATTAATAACTTATCAATAGCAAATTTTGCCACAATTTAAACAATATTTCGTATTAACAGTCCGATTGGGGGAAAGTGAAATTCCGTCACAACGAACTTCCAGAGGTCAAAAATATTATCAATCAATAACTTTATCAATAACAAATTTTATCACAACTTGAAAAATATTTTGCATTAACTGTCCAATTGGAAGAAAAAGTGAAATTCCGTCGCAACGAACTTCAAGAGGCCACAAATTTTCTCTCTTTTTACGGGGATATCGTTGCAATTCAAGCAAGGTAATGAAAATTAAATGTAAATTGAACATTAATTTCGTTGCACTAGTATTCATTGAAACGGAATTTATACTGTCAAGTCATCAACCCATTGTACTTTGCAACGTTCCAATAATCTTAAAGAACTAGACTGTAAAAAATCAAACATTTCAGTTTTATATTAAAAAATAATAATAATAATGTCAAAAAGTACCCAAAGTCTCAATTTTGTGTCGCTTTTTTTCTTATCCAGGGTGTTGATGGAGCGCCTGGTGTACCAGGAGAGAAAGGTGACAGCGGATTTCCAGGACGTCCTGGATTTCCTGGGGCAAAAGGAGAAATCGGCAATAGAGGCTTTCCGGGACTTCCAGGTCCCATTGGACCTAAAGGATTCGACGGTAAGCAACTATTAATCTGCAAATCATGGTCAGATCATTACTAAGATGTCACATTACTTGTGGCTCAATTTAAAATTATTGTGAAAAGAAGCCACTACTGTTAGAAATTGGCTGTATAGCTCCATATGCATGAAACTTGAATTTCAAGTGAGAAAATACAACTGGAGAGCGTGATTTTATCACTCAACGTCCTAAACATGTAACATTTAACCAAAAAAAAAAAAAAACATATTGCATTACCAAAAAACGCCATGCATGAATGCTTTAGGGTAGGGCTGCGACATCGATGTCGGTGTTTTGGAAACATCGATGTTTTTGCGAAAACATCGATGTTTTTACCATCGATGTTAGAGGGTCGATGTTTTCACAACATCGATGTTTTGGGTTCGATGTTTTTTTCGATGTCGATGTTTTATAATCCAGCAAAAAAATGCTTGATAAAACTATGCGATATGCATACGCATTAGGAAGTTTTCATTCTTAATCAGAAGTTTCAGTATAAATCTCATTAGAAATTATTTTCTATGATTTATGTCGATGTTTTGCTCGCGATGTTTCTAAAACATTTCTAATTTGCTTTCGCCATTTTCTTTTAAATTTTACTTATTTCATTAGTGTTCTTTATGTGAATGTTTTATATTTCAGCAAAAAAAAAACATCAAGATATGCGGTCAAAAGTTACATTGTTAATCCGCTGTTACACTATCAATCTCATTAGAAGACGTTTTTTATAGTTACCACCGATGTTTTAAGATCGATGTCTTTTAATGATCACTGTTTCGCACTCGATGTTTTTCTTTTCTTTCGATGTCTGTTTTACACTTCAGCAAAAAGCAATAAAATATGCAATAAAAAAGATTCATCGTTTTTTTTTTCTTTTGCTTTAGAAATTTTTTCCAATGACGGTGTTTTCATTTCAACAAAAAAAGTTTCATAAAAGTTTCATAAAAATATGCTATAAATAAAAGTTATACAGTTAATCAACATTTGCAGTATCTATCTCAATAAAAAAAGTTCTCTATAATTGACATCGATATCATACGGTTGATGTTTTTCAGGAGACAGAAAAATAAGTCTAATTGAGTGATATAAAGAGGCGCAATGTATTGGGGAGTTACTGTATTACTGTACATTTAAATGTGTAAGTAACTTTTATAAAAAAAAAGATCGATGTTTAAAAACATCGATGTTTGAAAACATCGATGTTTTTTGGTCGATGTATCAATACCATCGATGTCTTAATTTCGAAACATCGATGTCTTGAAACATCGATGTCTTGAAACATCGATGTTTTGTCTTCGATGTCGCACCCCTAACTTTAGGGTAAAAAATTTAAATGTGTTGCACTGCACATGTTTCTACTTGCCTTTTAATTTTTATAATGTACATATCTAGGCATTACTAATTATTATCTTACATATTAATACTCATCTATGCATTACTATGTTTAATGCTACACGATAATTCTCATTTTTTCGAATAATATTTCCACTGTTAGCTGGTAGCTTCGCAGGACACGTTGTTGTTGTTATTTTCTTTCTTTCTTTTTTTTTTTTTTTTTTTTTTTGCAAAATAATTTATTCTCTTCCTTAGGTTTAACTGGACTTCCTGGTGATTCATTTGGCCCTTTTGAATTAGTAAAGCTTCCTGGATTTCCGGGAGATCCAGGTTTCCCCGGATTTGCAGGACTTCCTGGACTACCTGGACTGGTGGGTGAATCAGGAACACCTGGTTTTCCTGGACCAAAAGGAGACCCCGGGTATCCAGGAGTAAACGGCTTTCCTGGACCTCAAGGTTTCAAAGGTGCTCTCGGTGATAGGGGTCTGAATGGTAAGGTTTGGTACATTATTCTTTTAAGAGCTTCATTTCAAAAATAACGTATATCTTACTGTCAGAAATTTATCAGCAATGCATCAGGTTGCATTATGTTTACAGAAATTTTAAACAACATACAAATTAGATAAGAGAAAATTTTGATTTTAAACAAAGACACACACAGCAAAAAATTCTCAGATTGCCCTTTGAAGATTTTGATCTTTGTAGGTTTTTCTGGCTTTCCTGGACTCAAAGGATCTCCCGGATCCGCAGGAGAACCCGGATATCCAGGGTCCCCTGCACCGTCGAGGGGATTTTTCTACACTCGACACAGCCAAACTGAAGATATACCCCGATGTCCTGGTGGAACTGCCATTATGTGGAGTGGATATTCTTTGCTGTATATCCAAGGAAACGAAAGAGCTCACGGACAGGATCTGGGTAAGTTTCTTCTTTGAGAAAAAAATCAGTCAAACAAATTCGATTGTGACGTGAAGTTTCGTTGAATAGAAGTTATAAAATATTGGGAAAAAAAGTGACTAAAATGTTACTATTAGCCGGTAAGTAACGTTATCAAACCATCTTTAATTGGTACTTATCCTTTTTAGGTTTCAGCTTTTTAAAAATTTTCAAGTATTTACTAATTTGAAATTGCTGCTTATTTTCAGTAAACAGGAGAGCATTTTATGAAGTAGCTTAAGGACAAGTTTCAGATATGCAGATATAAGATTATCATATAGTCACCTTAAATTATGAAAATCATGCGAAAAACAATAAGAGCAATTCGAATAATTATTTAGCTATGGTATGGTTTAGTACATTAATTTTATCAATTTATTTTTGTTTGCACATAGCATCAATGGGCTGATTGGATTACTTCCATGACGTAAAATGGTGGAATTCGAGTTCAAGCAATTCACATGTAAATAACATGATTTTTTTTCACATCGACGTAAGACGTCTCAAGAATTGTTTTCGCTCGGAATGTTGAACGAAACAATCGTTGGAAAATATTTTTAAATTTCATGAGTTTTACCTACATTTCCTCTTTGTTAATTTTAAAGTTGAACTGATGCATTAAACATTCTGCAAAACTGATATTTCGTTCCTAATCTGCAACAGGAAGCCCGGGAAGTTGCCTGAGAAAGTTCAGCACCATGCCGTTCATGTTCTGCAATCTCAACAACGTGTGCCATTTGGCGTCTCGCAGTGACTTCAGCTACTGGCTAAGCACACCAGCACAAATGCCAATGGACATGGCACCCATCACGGGACGCAACATCAAGAGGTTTGTCAGCAGGTGCTCCGTATGTGAATCCTCTACACAGGTAAACCTCAAGAAATAATTAGGGATGCACCAATTAATCAGCCGTTTTGCCGATTATTTATAATAGGTAAAATTGAGCCGATTAATCGGCGGAAAATTAATTTTAAATAATTGTTTTAAAGTACATCTTCAACGAGAAACTATAATAAAAAAAATTGCTAACAGTAAATAAATGGAATTTTCAGCAACCAATACTACTAACAGTGATCGTACGTAGTATGGCAGAAAACAGACCAAAAACAAAACTAACAATTCAGATAGTGCGCAAAATTGGATTAAATTTACAAATTACTGACGCCATTTTTCTCTGTTAGCAGAGTAATAATTTTCATAAAGAATGAAAGTCTTAGATTAAATGGCTACGACTAATAATTAAAAAAATAAATTTACATTAAAAGTGCTTTCAAATTAGCCTGTTCATCACAACCTTCTCCCTAAATCTTTTAAATTTTCATGTCTAGCTCACATAATGTAACGTTTTAAACAATAATATTGAAATTAGCTCAAAGAAATTTGATGAAATTCTGAGATTATTTTGTGAAAATTAGAAAAGTTGAGAAAGTTGAATCGTCTCTCAAGAAATAAAGTAGTTAACTATTTCTAAAATCGTTACAGTGAAAAGAAAAACAATTGATGAAGGAATCTACTAGTATGAAAAATAATAATGATCGTTAATCGGCTCTGCCGATTAATCGGTAATCTGCCAATTTGCTTATCGGTACGTCCCTAGAACTAATTACCAGAGTTATATGTTTTTCTATTGATGGTACTGAACCGTTTTTTCCTTTACAGGTGATAGCTGTGCATAGTCAAAGTACAGAAATACCAGAATGTCCAGGAGGATGGGATGACTTATGGTCTGGATATAGCTTCTTTATGGTACTTTTTTTAGATTTCTAACAATAATTTGCGTTATGCAGCTGAAACAAATTGAGGTGCTTTTATCTAAAATTGTAAAATATAACATTTAAAAAATATATTTGCAGAATTTAATATTTTTAAAAATAATTAAAATAAAAACAGACAAGTATCGAACAAAACAAAAAACCAAGCGATGTTCGATAAATACTTCTAAAAATCAATCATTTATTAGGCACTTGTAAAGAAACACAGTGCAGGTAGACTTTTAAAACAGCGAACTGAAAATGAGCGGTAATGCGAACAAATACTATGCTCATAAATAATTGTTTCTGTATACTTTATATGGGGCGAGATGTTCCTATAAAAGTTTTTGGAGAAATTAAACACAAAACTATGAAACACTGCAGACACCTGCTGCAGGATTACCTGAAATAATCTTCAAAACAACATTGCATTTTTGAAAACCTACAAAACATAGGGTAAAAGCATTAGTAGTCAAGCCATTTAAGAGATCTTTTGTTGATCTTGGCTAACCTAGAACTTTCAGCTATCAATACAGAAACAAAAACAAGGTAAAACTTTAGAATGAACCTTTCTGATAGCGAATCACCTACTTGTTTCAGAAATTAAAAAAAATATTATGTTAAAATCTAAGCTGTTGTCAACACTAGTAAATGCTCCAGTAGTCGGCCACAGAATCATTCTAGTTGAAAAATAAGCAGAATCGCAATCTTGGATGACGGGCACACAATTCAAAATGAAATGACTCTCATTACTAATTCAAAAAAAGTACCCAAAACTTAACTGCCACTGGTTGATGGTTGAGGATAGATACATGAATGTGTGAATGCGTCATATCTGATTTTGAATTAAAAATGTACTATTTATGAGGAGTTTTATGTCATTGTGGCCGACTGCTGGAGCACTTGCCCTAGTAAAAACTGAAATAAAAATTTCAACGTTTCTTTATACGTTCAATGCATTAATTCTTCTTGAGCTAATTTCATTATTCCATTTTCAGAACACAGATGCAGGTGCAGAAGGCAGTGGCCAGCCTCTTTCTTCACCAGGCTCTTGTCTGGAAGACTTCAGGCCCAACCCCTTCATAGAATGTCAAGGACTAGGTCGATGTAATTACTACACCACTGCATACAGCTTCTGGTTGGCAGTGATTCATCACGAAAAACAGTTCCTCATTCCAGAGCCTCAGACACTAAAAGCTGGAGACTTGAAATCGAAGGTTTCGAGGTGCAAAGTCTGCAGACGTATTCCTCCATACGGCTCTTAGAACTACACAGAGCTTGTAGGAAGGAACAAAGTGACAAGAAAGCGTGCAATCCCAAAGAACATGTGATTTTCTAAATGCCAATGTTGACAGATTATCATACGAATTAACAACAATTTTCAAAGGTTACAGGCCAGTAACACCAAAGACAAACTCTGCACTAGCGGTAATGAAACACATTAATCTGAATTGGTTTCGAAAACATTTCAGATACAATAGATGACTGGAACACTGCATGTGAATAACTTATTATGACTTTCAAAGCTCTATAGGTCAAACTATTAGATTTATAACAAAACATTTCTTTTGGATATTTCTCAAGTAACACCAAAAAGAAGCTACAAGCCCTTTTGTAAGCTGTGTGTTAGAGGTAATGGTTAATGGAACATTTTATTCTGAATCGGTTTCAGAAACATTTCAGGTACAACAGAGGACTAGGATAGGGCATGTCAACGGCTCATTGACCTTAAAAGCTCTATAATCAAACTATTTGTCTTGTATCAAATATTTTCTTTTTGATATTCCCCTCCAGTAGCACCAAAGACAAGGTACAAGCCCTTTCATAAATCCTGTGTTACCGGTAAAGGAACACATTGTTCTGAGTTGATTTTTAAAAAAGTTCAGATGCAATAGATGCATGCACTGCATGCGAATGACTAATTATGATTTTCACAGCTATATAGGGCAAATATTTGTTTTATAGCAAAAATTTATTTTAATGCTTCTCTTAAGTCTGCTACTTTAAAATAGACGCATCAAAGTCAAATTTTGCGTCATATCTTCATGGGAACCTAACTCGATAAAACAAAAATAAGTAAATTGTCTTAGCAGTTTCCATGGAGATAACGCAAAATTTGAACTTGAAGCGATTTTAAAAGTAACAGACCACAGTAACAACAAAACAAGCTACAAGTGCCATTATGAGTTCCGTGCTAGCAGGTAATGGAACACATTGTTCTGGATGGATTTCAAAAACAGTTCAGATACAATAGATGCCATATATATATATATATATATATATATATATATATATATATATATATATATATATATATATACAGTAAAGTCTCGAAAATCCGAGTCTCAAAAGTCTGAGGTTCCGCTTAATCCGAGGCTCTTTATTGACATTTTAAGGTGTATCTTCAATCGTTATACTAGAAAGCAACTTAACTTGACACTGAACGTCGCTACGGGCAGAGTCGATAAGAGCTCACAAGCAGTCAGCGATCTCCTCTAATTCGCCAAGTAGGCTGTGACGTTTTATCTAGCTCGTTTTTCATAGGCTAACGTCACGATGTTGTTGTCAAGAAACGTTGCAGAGTAGTATAAAAAGATAATTTGCATTAAAATCTGAAAATAAGAACCTTTTGCGATTGGAAAATTTTCTTTTGTACTCACAATAAAGTAGTAAAAAAAGTATTGAGAGGTTGGTGTCAAAGACATTCATCAAGTGTCACGAAATATTCTTTAACTACTAGAGATATATTAAGATATGCTTTGGAAAAAATAACTTGATATGTAAAATGACTTGAAATTAAGTTTATCTCACTAATGATGATCGAAAAGCGTTACTTTTCTACTGTTAAGATTTTTTTCCGGATAATCCGAGTTTTCAGTTATCCGAGATGGCATGAGCCCCATATATATATATATATATATATATATATATATATATATATATTGAATTTACATTTTTATAGCAATTGTCAACAGCGATATACTTTTAAACTCCTATCTTCTGAAGCAGATTTTTATCATTTCTTTTAATTTTTTTTATTTAAGGATATTTCTCTTTTAATTTCGATCTATAATTCATAATATCTAATTCATAATGGCCTTCCATAATTCTCTCTTTTCTATCTTAAAGACATTTCAATCGACAATTATACTATATTCAATGTTTAAGTTATTGTCATTTTCAATATATTTCATGTTGATTTTTTTTACATTGCAAGTTTTTTTTCTATTTTTTCATTTATTCCTCTACCCCGACTTGTTTTATGAAAAAAAAACTCAGCAAGCTTTCAGTTAAAGTGCTTTATAAATTTGGCGAAACACTTTAACACTTTTAAGTATTAAAAATAATTTTTAATGCCTAGTTTTAAAAAATAAACTAGGCATTGTTTATTTTTTAATTATATTGCCTAGGACTATTTTTATTATAAGCCCTGAATAACAGATTCTTTGAAGACTTTTTCCCTTAAGTAAGCTTGTATACAATGTATACAATGTTATGTTGCACTTAAAGTATCAAATGAAATGTTTCAATGTATTTGTTTAAACAAATTTTGCATCACTGCCAAGGAGTAGTCTCAAGAGAAAGAAAATAACTGCCATGTTTTGTCAATAAAAAATAATTTATTTAATCTCTGTTTTAATTATACCAATATTCTGATCATTTCAAAAAGTGAGAAGTCTGACGATGGTAAATAATTACTGTGCCATGTATGGTTGCTACACTGTGCGAAATATTAAAATTGAGAACTTTGCCCTAAAAATGTTAAAATTTGAATGTCAATAGGCATACATTTAAAAGACTAAATAGGCAGAGTGGTTTCAAGGGCGATCGCCTCTTTCTTTAGTGTCTAGCAAGAAAAGTTTTACTTTGCTGTGCTCTGCTTTCTTTCAGACAGGAAAATAATCATATAGAAGTTTATGCATTTTATTTTACAGTACGATAATTCTTAAAATGGAATTGAAGGAGTTGCTGCATAAAAGTGATAGCTCCAAATTTTATTTTTGAAAGTCTGCTTTAAAACTTATAACACCATATCACAATATTTTTTTGTTGCATTTTCATGGCTTTTCTTGTATAGCTGTGCTGAAAAAATGCAAGGGGAGTTATAAATATAAAAATATGAAAAGTGGATCGGTATTTCTAACTCTAATGGCAGACCTTTTGTGAAAACATTGAAATTAGACCTACCTTCTTTTTGTAGCAAGCCCTTCTTATATGAAATTTCCTGAAATAAACGCATGGATGGCATTTTGAACTGAAGTAGCTTTAGAATTGGAATAAAAAAAGCAAAAAAAAAAATATCTTGATTTTATACATAATAGCCTTGATTTGGAACTGCTGTGTACTTCTCAGAAACACCAAAAAAAAAGCAATTATTTTAAAAGATATTTATTTTCATAAATTAATAAATATACAAAATTTACTATATTTGTAATAATACACTATTTTTACATCATTTCACTTTTTACACAGGAAGTTTGTAATACTGACCAAGTCTGGAACAAGCATAAAGTAGTTTTTATAGTTTGCGAATATAATAAAAATTTTAAAATTTATGTGAAATCTGCCAAGCTTTTGAAATAAAAACTTAGATAAAAGATTTATTTCTGTTAATAAAACATAAGTTACTAGTAAACAAAATCTTGAAGAATTTGGTATTATAGGGAGGGATAAGGAATAACATAAGGTAATATTAATAAACAAAAATTGTACAATAACTAAACATCAAATGCTTCAGAATTGATAATTACAAAGAATCATTAAATAATTCATAGATAATGGCACTCAGTTCAATGGCAAGAACATTTTGTTTATTGAAGCGCCTAAAAAGTTATTTAAAATAATGAATAAAAATTGTTTTCCTCTTTGGCAACCATTTTTATTATCCTACGTCCTGACCAAAATATTATGTTTAAATATATATTTCTTGTTATCTTCAGTCTTTATGATTTTAAAACACCAGGTGACAGCATAATGCTTAACTAGAAATACAAGAAACATAAAATTAGGTTTACAAAATGCTCAAAACCAAAAAAGTTAGAAACAAAAGCTGTTTCTCTTATGAATTATTTATATTTTTCAAAGTAATTTCTACAACATAAATGTTTTCAAGCAGTTTACTGTCATAAATAGAAAACCAAATTAAACTTTCAGCTGAACTTGTAAATTTATGTTTATACCAATTGAAACATAGTCTTGCACTGATAGAAAATAACTCACAAACAGAATAAATAAATACTATGCAATAAAGTTTTAAAACTGTTATTGGAAAAACTTAAAATTTTTTGTTGCACTTACTTGTTCTAAAGAAGGACATGCAATGATGACTTGTTCTTCCTCGGTATAATTTACTCGTATTAGTTGTAAGAGTTGTTCGAAACAACCTTGAATTTGTGTCTGAAAAGTAATTAATAGAAATATTAAAGCAAAAAAAAATGCTCATTCATTGCAAAAGTAACGTAAAATATGAAATGTTAAATAATCAATTTCTGTGCAACAAAAAATAAAATCTGTCAATAGGTCAATTAGCCATTTTCAATTATTTATCCAATAAGTGTGAAACTCGACATTGCAAGCCAGAGAGGGCAACAACTCAATCAGAACATATTGTAGAGTTATTTTTAGTTAATACTTGCATAATTCATTAGAAAACTACTTTACAACACAGTAGTTTTGTTCACAAATTTTCAGCTTAAAAAAGAAAGCGGAAAAGCAAACATTGTCCTTACTTATTGAATCTGCACCTGCAGGCTGCTATAACTTTATTGCTGCATGCTCCTTAATATTATCTACAGTACCTCCCTTATATTACTTTAATATTCCCTCCATAAAATTACCTTTTAATGGAAAAAGTTCAAACCTCATTGATTCAACTTTCTGTATGCATCTGATGCATACTCACAATAACTTCTTTGTTAGTTCTCTTTTGTGAGATTTTTCATAAATCATGGGGTGGATCCATTATTTTTAAGCATTTTATTCTTATCGTACCTCTCACGTCGAGAGCAAAATTTTTAACGTAGATCTTGGCAGATTCTTGGAAAATTTGGTCACAGTCACGGACAAATTGGACACTAATACTATATGTGAAGCAGTTTTCCAAACTTTTACATTCACGTTGTATTTTGTTAAAATACAACATGCAAATATGAAATACTGAATATGCTAAAAAGTACCGCATAGGAAAAAAATCGCATAGTAAATTTTCTCCCCCTTACAATTATTCCTGTCGGGGAAAAATGTATATTGAGCTTATCCAGCTTCTAGTTATGGAAAGATTGATAATTGAAAAATGCACACACAAATTAGGGGGAGGAGGTCATAAATATGAAAACTGAAGCACACACAGAGGATTGGGATTTTGTCTCGGGAATTTACTAAAATTCATAGTTCCTTATGACCCAAGCCTGAAATCTCGCACCGGAGCTAGGAAAATTGTAATCTTGACTCAAAAATTCTGAGAATAGCCATTGTAAAACTTAAGTGTCACATGTTAAACTGACTTCCTTTCCCTTTTTTAGAATCTGACACAAAGAGAAAAAAAAGAAAAAGTCCTTAACACCAGTTAACCTTATTGTGCACGAAAATTTAATAAGGAAGAAATAAAGTAAGTTGCACAGTAAATATTTTTTCTGGTAGAAAATTTAAATCACAACTATGACTGGAGAGGATTGATTCATGAAAGCTTATAGATATCTTAAAAATTTCTAGATTGAGTATCACAAAAAATACCCAGAGATCTGGATTTCTCTCAGGTACATTATTACCACAGCATATATACAGTAATTAATCAGCTCATAATATTTGGAACGGGAAAAAAGTTACATTTAGGGTTTTATTCAAACTTGAAAAAATCCGACTTTTCTCTCAGATATTTGCACATATTATTATTATGTAAATGCTCATTTTGAGAGTGCATTCAGCTATTAATGCAAGAATTTGAAAACTTTGATTTTATGAAATTTAATTAAAATTTGAATGACAAAGAGCTGCCAAATGCAGGTCAGTAATATAATGACAGATGAGACGTTAAGACTTCTGAGTAAGAAGCAGACTAACACATCTCTAAGCAGGCCCGTCATTTGGCAGGGGGGGGGTCAATTGCCCCCCCCCCCTCCCCGACTTTTAGAAATATATGTATTTACATATAAGTGGGCGTGGTTTTTATGTTTTCCGATGAAATTGCATTGTGTTTGGACCCTACCCCCCCCCCTGGAAAAACTTGAAATGACGGCCCTGTCTCTAAGTAATTCAGGCTATGTTCAAATACACTAATAATAGCACAAAACGCAATTAATTTTGATAGAATACCTAGAAAAAAAACATTATTTTTGATGTTATCAGCACAATTTTCCCAGGTTTTATAATTATAATTACACAAATATTGTGCCTGCTCCAGAGAATTCTTAAGATTTTGACAAAGATTTCACAATTCATGAGAATTCCAGGATTCTTCTCTGAAGCACGCAAACCCTGAAGAAAATACAGTGTATCAGGGGTTCCGAAAGTGGATTCTGCAGCTCCATGGGGTGCCACCGAAAGAGGTAAGGGGTACCCCAAAGTGTACATGTACATCATCAATATAGATTAGGGTGCCTGGAGGAAACTTTAAGTCTTCAATGGGTGCCTTTGAATAGGAACCATTGGAGAACTCCTGCAGTATACAATGTCATGTATTTATACACAAACAAATTACATTATTTAATTACAAACCTTAACTGGACGTAATAGAATGTATTCAGTATCTGGATTAGCTAAATATAGTGACATGCTTCTGTGTAATGGTGGTAACTTGGTTTTTATAGAGCGTATATTATCAGCAATGAGTTGAGAGAGTTTTTCAGCTGCTGCAAATGGCTGTTGACTTAGACTTATTTCCCGAGTATCAGATGATTGCATTTCCATCACAGTTTTTGCCTAAAAATACAAATACATAACTAAATAAATTATGTGCATAATATCAAATTGTAATTTTAAAAATAATTTACAGATTTTAAATTTTTCTGCAGTTGTTCAATTGTGTAAGTAAAATTTTGATAGCAGAAACAAATTTTTTTATGCAAGCAAAAAATGTGAAATAAAATTTTAAAGCTAAACCATCAAATATAACAATATTCATTAAATGAGTCATGCCCAATGTCTCTTTACACAAAGGCCTTATTAAAATTAATCTTGTGAGCCAAAACACATAAATTGAAATGTATTTAGATTTTTTATATAAGACATGGGAAAATACAGAAAAGGAAAGAAAATTATAAACCAAAAACTTGTTATTAACACTACATAGCTTGCTTTATTAATACGTTATATGTTTCTATATGTTTTTTTTTTTAAACTAATTTCAAACCATGGGCTTCAAATTTGCAATAACCATTCTTAATACTGATCGAAGGTGACTGGTTGTTTCAGAAGGTTTTAGAACATAATTTTCAATTATTATTTCATTATTTTCAATTTATAACAATGAACACAACAATGGGCCCTAGTGAAATTATAAAACACGTGCATCAAAATCCTATTATTTTTTTCCCTTTTTCCATGTTAGATTTATTCATATAGAATTGTTCTAACTTGGCTGCTTGCGAATTCCACGTCTTTTGCGGTTAAACTATATTTTAGGTAACAAATTATCACATATCTTGTAAAGAAAACAACATGATGAATCCTGTTTGTTTGAGGTTAAAAGATTCATGTCCAAAAACTGAAAAACGAATATTACTAGCCATATTTTATAAGCCGAAACTATACTAAAAAAGGTTTTTTCCTTTTTTAAATTGACACTAAAATCTTCAGAGTCTTGCTCTATAATAGCACATATGGGAGTCCACATTGCTATCCAACTGACCAACTGTGTTTGACTTTTAAACAAACCAAATAGAAACTTTTTTTTAGGAGGGCATGGGGGCATCTTAACATTTTTTACATTTTCTTATGTCTTATTTTAATTTATTACTTCAAGGAATTTTTTTATTACTTAGGCTGAATTTATTATTTTCTTTCTAATGAGAATAAAACTTACTTTACTCAAAAAGTCTTGTAAAGAGCCTATGAGATGAGTCACTGTGTGGGAAATGAAATCTTCACATACGACTTTTAATTGCTTATCAACTGCTTTCTTGGAATCGATCAACTGTTCAATCACATGAGGAGTACCCTAAATATATCATTGAAAACATTTCGTATGATTAAAATAAAACTTCAACAATTGATAAATACATTAACAATTGAAAAATCAGTTCATCAAAGCTGGCAACATTGAAAATGTGGCCATTATAATACAATATCTTGCTATTATAATAGATGTACTATAATCTAGCATCTAAGACTAGCTCATTTTTTCTCAGATTATATTAATTCAAAATTATTATTTTTTCAAAAGTGTAAGTATATCCAAGTGTACAACTCTTTTATTTGGTGATGTATTTTGATAAGAATTATGTAAGTAGAAAAATGATACCATTTAATATAAATTTAATAATAAATTTTTGCAAATATTTAATCATAATTTGCAAAGAAATATTTTTCGATCACTTATAAAACTTAAGGAATCTTACAAAATTTAAGTAATATTCCATAATTGAACAGAAATGAAGCAATACTAAGAGAACTAAGAAATAAAACGATCACCACTATGCCAATAAAACAAACAATAAAAGCAAAGTTATTTAAACACAAAATTAAAAAACATATTAATGAAATATTTTCTATTCTTTTTACATTAATAACATTTGTTTGATCACTGATTTTCAGTACTAAAACTGCTTCACGTGTGCTTTTTTATACTTTCACGAATATTCAACAAAACAACTAAACCTTTTTTATTAAATCAATGTTAAACAATTAATTATGAAGCAAATTCTCTGTACACACACATTTGATTACCAAAACCAACTTTTAAACATATAATTTTTATGAAAAAGGAGATTAAAAAAGATAATATGTTATTTATAAAAGCTCAGTATAAAATAGCAGTTAACCTGTAGTAAAAATTCTAAAATAGCATTGCTTGAATTCAGTGAAAGCAAGTGTGTTCTGTTTTGAAGCAAACCATAGGCAGCAACTAGAAGTGAAAACAAAATTGATGTTTGAATAATAGTAAGGAATGAATAAATATTGCAACAAGTTTTCACTAATATAACAAAATGACAATGAAACACTGAATTCATTTCAATGTTTCAATTAATTGTTTATGTCATTAAAAACAGAATTTAGTTTTCCTTTAGTTTTACAATACAAATTTAGATTATACAAAAGAAAATCTTCAATTTCTAGGTTTTATTCTTCTAGAAATCACTCATAAATTTTACAGGTGCACCCGATAGATTTTCAGTTTGTTCATAGAGAGAAAAGGGACCATTTTTTTTTTTTTTTTTTTTTTTTGTTAATTTTTGGTATCCCTTGTTTTCCAATGTGGCATCCACATTCATAACAACAAATGCATTAGGCATACTTTCCTTCCCAAACAGCACATTTTTTAGAAATGTAAATTCAAATTTTGACATTGAAAGTAAACTTATACATTTTAACAGATACATGATAAAACACGATTTTTCACTTCAAAAACCATACCTTTTATTTTGCTGAAATCTAGTGTTGTTTCCTTGATGGCAAAATCAATTTGAAAGGGAGCAATTTGTTCCCTCAGAATCAACAGATGTTTGATTTCAAAAAGCTGCCCATCCAATAAAGTCTAAAGAAATGCAAAGAGAAAAATAATCCTAAATACAGTTTAAAACAAACTAAAAAATATGCTTTTAGAGTAAATCAAACTAAAAAGTTTCAAAATGATTGAATATCTGCTTAGTTTACATGCATTTGTAATAATTTGTGCAGGACATTGTATGGGTCATAATGTTATTAAATTCTGAAAACAGACACTTCAGACCATGCGCTCAAGATTTATGAAAGAAAAAAAAATGGTACAAAAAGTTGCGAATAGGTGGCGCTGCAGATTAGCGAGACATTCTACAGATATTCTATATGTGTGCCGTGGTTCTCCACAACTCTTTCCATTCGCAAAGCAGTGTGTTCTACAGCTGAACGCAGCAAGTCCACACTAATTCCACGAACATGACCATTAATTGCGTCTTTAAGATGTGCCAAGGTTGTGGGGTATTCTCGATAGACCCCGATCTTTTAAGAATCCCCATAACCAAAAGTCAAATGGGATGAGATCAGGCGAGCAAGGAGGCCAAGCTATTGGGAAACAGGGGCTGATCACACGTGCATAGGTGAAAGTTGCTCGTAACATCTGTTGAACGCCACGAAAAATATGGGGAGGTGCACCATATTGTATAATATTGTGTCTTGGAGGCGGCCACGTTGTTGAAGTTCAGGAATTACAAACGTTGTCCACATGTCTTGATACCGTCAGACAGAGTGTAACAGAGCAAGTTTTGTTCCCTATTGAAGTCACCTCTTCAAAAAAAATAACACCACACACCCTTGGCACATCTTAAAGATGCAATTAATGGTTATGTTTGTGGAATTAGTGTGGACTTACTGCGTTCAGCTGTAGAACACACTGCTTTACGAATGGAAAGAGTTGTAGAGAACCACGGCAACACATATTTATAGAATATCTGTAGAATGTCTCGCTAATCTGCAGCGCCACCTATCCGCAACTTTTTGTACTATTATTTTTTTCTTTAATAAATCTCAAACGCATGGTCTGAAGTGTCTGTTTTCAAAATTTCATCACATTATGACCCATACAATGTCCTGTACAGGCCTCTGAGTTGGGGAAGTTTAATTTGGACAACCCTGTATTTGCAAAAAACGTGAATTTTATCTTTTATTCAGAGTTACATACAAACAATTGAAACACTAAAATACATCAGCATGTAACATAGTTTAGCCTTTAGTATTAATAATAGTATTAAATTTATTAGTTTTACATTTGTAAAGAACGTGAATTTTATCTTTTATTCAGAGTTACATACATACATACAAACAAACCCACTCGTGAAACTAATAAAAGCATATTAGAAAAAGTGAAATTTTGAGTCAAAGAGATAGCATGCACGTATTATGTACTAATTTAACTACAAAGAGTACCTTATTTTTACTTATGGTAGAACTTGCTGAAGCTAATGATTGAATACACATAGTGAGAACTTCTTGAGACAGTCCTTGAAAAATAGTTTTCTGTAAAACAAAATTTAATTTCAGGTATAAATGCTTATAAAAATTTAATTTCAACAGAAAAATGCAGGTCAAAAACTAGCTCCTTTTAAAAACTAAAGATTCATTCAATTTCTGAAGAATAATAATATGTAAAGTAGGGGCTGGGCTGCACTGAGGGGGGGGGGGGGAGCACAAAATAAAGTTTCACTTCTATTCTTTACATTTGTTTTTGCCATGGAGATGCTAACAGCTTTCAGCTCTTGTTTTACAAAAGAATTTTTTCAGGTTATTTTGAGTCATTTTAAAGAAAGCCAGTTTCTTTTCACATGAATTCCTTTAAATAATTATTTTTTGCAGCTCCTTACAATGAATTTTTCATTGCGTTTTTAAACATCTGTAATTTTTTCAGTTTTAGTAATTAAAAGATAAGATAATTTTAGCTTTTCACTATCATTTGCTTTATATTTATTTTTTCTCTGAAAGCTCAAATTTATCTCATTTTTTACAGAGAATAGGAATAGATTAAACACAGCTAAATGAAGCAGTAATTCCCTCTGAAAGTAAGCAAATAATAAAAAAAAGTAACTCACATCTAGACAGCGATACAGTTTTGAGAGGCAAACTAAAGTTCTTCGCACAGTTGGATACCACATCCCATGCAAATCTGCAGGAGAATCTTTCAAGAAAATAAAATAAAATTGTTTAACATTTAATTAATGTCAAAACAATTCATTGCTAAAAATAAAACTTTTCAATATTTCTTACAAGTTATTGCTTTCTTTGGAGGCTCGTACGGTTCAAGGTCTTTAGTCATACTAGAAGTATCACTGTCTCTTTCAGGAATCGTTGCATTGTTTCCTGAAGATGTTATCACAGCATTGCTTGAGGAACTGATAGAGGTTAACGATGCTCGAGAGCTAGCTCGGCTCAATCCACCAGCAGAAAGGCTTTCAGCTATGCTCTAAAAATAAATTTCAGTTATGTTGTTGAGTCACATTATTTGAAATTTGTTGTGATATATATTCTGGTAAGAATGCCATTACCCAAAAAACGAAATTTCATACTAAATTTAACAAAAAAATTTACATATGGGGCAAAATAATATCTGTCATTACAATATTCAAAGGACAAAATAACTTTTTCTTTTCATTGCATTCACTTCATAGCCATAAGTATTTCAAATGACAACAGAAGTGCAGACATATTAGCAATGAAGGAAGGAATTTATTCTTCAGGTATTTATGAGAATTGAAATAATTCTTTATCTAACATTTATAACTTCTTAAGGTATTGTTAAAATGTATAATGCATTCTTTCCATCCAAGTTTTTAAAATAATTGCACTGTAAAATTGTATGAGTTCTAATTGAACACGCATCTAACGCCAACTAAAGAAATTCCTTTGAGACAGTTACACATGGACCATCATTCAATTTATCCTTTATATAAATAAAGGAATGCCTTTGGATACGAAAAATTGATAAATTCATATTATTATGTACCCATTTTTACCTACAACATGAGCCACAGCAACTTAGATTTTTAATACTGCAGAAAGTAATTTAACTTCAATTCGAGACACATCTTCTAGAATAACTAAGTAAAAACAGTCTATTAGAGCAACAACACGAAAAAAAAAAAAAAATAAATTTATTCCTCCTTCAAGAGAACAATCTGAATTGCTCAACAGCAGCATGGGGGGGGGGGGTGACATTTGGATATATCAGCGACTAAGTATGTACTACATTTTAAATCAGATACATAAAACTGTTATAGACAAAATTTTTAACTTATCTGAATGAGGGGGGCACAAAAACCAGTGATCACATTACCTCCATCATTTCTAACTTATCAGGATAAGCCAGGTCACCAGGCCCAGGATTGTAGTTCAAAATATCAGTTTTCATGTAAATATGCGTGCGATATACCAGGCGCTCTTGAACATCCTCCAGCATTTGACGAACTACAGCTTTTACAGCTTCCAATTCATTTGCTAAAAGAATTCGAGTACAATAAATGCACTTTTCATGAGCCTCAAATTAAATGTCAAAAAGTTTAAATAAATTGTGCATATTACCTCCATATTGCATATGCTCTTCAAGCATTTCAACCTGTAATTAAAATTAACTGAACATTAATTCGTAGGTTCTTCTCGTTTTACTTTTTAAAAAAAATTTACAAATGACATTTATAAAGGTCTCTAGTTAAACTAAAATACATCATTAAAAGCAAAACAGTTGAAAATTAATTTCAACTAGGATCTTTTAAGATCAGCAACGTCTGATGTTGAGACATTTAAGATCAATATGATTGAGTTTAACTTTGCTTCATATTTTTCTTTATTTTCTATTCTTATAATCATTAATTAAATGCAATCCTGTTTTGCACAAAGGAACATTTTCAACTTTTATGCTAAACAGTCAACAACGCTAATTTTCCAGAAGGAAGAATTTCAGCCATCACTCTTCCATTCTTAAATTTATTAAGAAAACAATCTCGCTTAATGCCAAAATATCATTTTTCTTATAATAGTATTTAAAACAAATTCATAAGCAATTAAAAAGAAAACTTACTTTGAGAATTCCACAAAGTTCAGCTAAAGTCTCTAGATGGTTTATGTGAATAATGATAGGCCTCAGAACATCATACAGTCGCATGCATAAACCTTCTAAAAAATCTCTGCAATAAAAAGAAATACAATTTAAAAATTAAAAAAAAAAAACAATTTTTAATACATGATTCTTTAAGAAATTACATATTATAATAAATATATTTTCAATCAGGGAACAATGAAAAAGTTTAAACATTTTTATTTATATATTCAAAAAAAAAATAGTTTGAGACTTACTCTAAATGTTTCGAGTTCTGTGAAAAAAACTGTTGAAAAAGTTGATTTTCATCTTCACATACATGAAGAAGGAAAGCACACCCACTCCGAACAAGAGAACAATGATCCTTCTTATGCTTTTCGGCCAGATCAGTAATGGCTGCAGAAACACTTGGCCCCAGTAGAATTTCTCTTTGGTTAAAGTAACACTGATGACAATCAGACACAAGAACCTCATAGCTTTAAACAAATAATGACGATAATTATTAACGAGAATTAGAAAGATAAGAAACAAAAATATATATATTAACCAAGTCTATATTAGAGCATCAAACTAGCACATCTTTAAACAAAACAAAAAATATATCTATATATTTGTATTGTAAATTTAAAAATTAGTAAAATGTATAATGTCTACATTTGCATTGCTCAATTAAACAGCTATCACTCTTTGGAAAAGCCACCTCTTTTGTTACTTTTCAATCCCCAAGCAAAAGTATCCTAAGTGTATGAAGACTATGGGAGAAAAGAGGACGGCGTTAATTTGCAAAAGCAACATAAAGGATCATATTCGGTGGTTCGTGGCTTAACTTGAGTAGCAAGTATTTTCTATGAAAACTTCTACCAGATTTTCCCATACCTGCTTAAATCTCAGCCAGGAAAACTGAAAACTGAATTAACTAGAAGAGTGAATCTGTTTCCCAATAATTACTTCATCTCTTTGTTTTTAAATTGATATGTACTTTGCAAGAAGTCTGATTTTGCAATCTTGAGTTATATGCCCTCAGTTAGAAATAGTAACAGGAATGTAAGACGAGTGAACAAATTCTGAAGATTTTGAAAAAGAGAGAATTTGTTACATTTAAATAACCAGTGATGGATCACACAGGAATGCAGAAAAGATGGAAAGGTAATAACTCTTAACTGAACCAAACTTTTGACTACATTTTGCAAACATTCCTTTTTTTTTTTTACATTTATTTTCTAATGCCCCAATTCTAATGGCAGAATAGCATTTAAAGTAAATTTTTAAATTCAACAGTATGTTATGAAAATAGGATAATTTTAAAATAGTCTTTTCAAACACTCAGAACAATTCTTACTCAGGGTTTTTCTCCACTCTTTCTTCAATCTGTTTCATCAGTGCGTGAATGCGAGGGGCGTGAGAGCGGAATTTGCCGTAGTATAAGGTGAAAGCATTTTCAGAAGGAGACAGACTGTCACGTCTTGGGAGGACCTGTTGAGTGGCCTGCTGCAGGGTTGATATGACATATGTTCTTATCATGCCTAAGGCTTGGCTCTGCAAGTGTCGGAATCTTGACAAATAAACAGGAGACTCCTTATAATTTATCTGAAAAGTTGAAAAAACAAGTAAATGAATATGAATAACTAATTAAATAAAGAGCTATGTTATAATACCATGAAATCTACTGTATATCTATTAGTTTAATTTTTTCTCCATTAAATTACATTAAATACTTTTACAGAATGATGAAAAAATTCATGATTATTTTTTTTGCCTCTCCAAGTTGTCGGTCTTCAAAATGCAAACACAATTTTGCTTTTACTGGAAAGAGAAAAATGACTAACAATATGAAAAAAGACTAAGATTACAAAACAATTTTATAAAGATTTTTTTAGAAATCTAAAAAAAAAATCATCATTCAGTGTCCAGATACATTTAACTATATAGTGTATGTATTTATGCCGAGTAATGTAACAAAATGCCCTAAGGCAGATGAATATGCATAAAAATAACATGATAATTTGAAAAAGCAAATGATTCTATAGAAATATATTTAATGAAGAAATATCATATGATGCCAGAAAATATAAACTGAATTCAAATTCTGAAAACTGGTTAATAATTATTGCTTATACTGATTAGATGAAAGAAAACGAGTACTATGTCTTGACAGTGAAGCATTTAGTCAGTCAACAGCAACTTCAAACAAGTTTGTAATTCATATCACGGGACGCGGGAGCGTCCCGCCAAGCCAAGAAAACCAAATACAAGCCGCCAAGAAATTTCCGTCGCCAATAAAAATGTAAAAGAGCGACTAGGACTGTTTACGCGAGTAACCAAACCGGGGTTTTCACCCCTCTGTATCTCAGCCCCATAAAGATCCTTAGAGTTCATTTTTGGTATACTCAATCTCCAGCGGCCCCTGACGGCACATACTAAAGCAAAACATCCAGGACCCTCAGGGGGAGGGGTGATATATGTTATAAAATCGCTATTTTTCGCACTTTTTAAAAATTGTTTGACAGGGGTCCAGACTAAACGGTAACTCGGATTGAGCTCTGCTTTTGCACCCACATTTATTTTGTCCCAAAGCTCGGCATAGGGGGGTTTTCGAACCCCCACCCCCTCCCCCCTCGTTTTTATTTTCCGTATCTTTTCTCCCCGGGGGTCTTTAGTGTTGATTTTTGGTATGAATATTCTCGATGAGACATTGAGGACATTTTCCCAAAATTTACCCCCCGGGGTCATCGCACCCCGGAGTTATTAATGCTTAAAATTGGTCCGATTTCTATCTACTAGCTCTGTTCAACATCTGAGCATTTATGTTTTCATTGTTGGGCCATGAGGAAAGAAAACTCAATGATTTATAATTTTATCTGTTGCCAGTTTCTATTTGTTAACAAATAAAATATTTGTAATTGATTTTATTGCATAAGGCTTTTAAAAGGGATCTTCAATTGAGTTCATTTTAATATGAGATCGGCAGTAAGGGTTGGGGTTTTTTTTTTTTTAAACTTTTAATTTAATCGTAGTATTGTTAGCAACTAGCTTTGTTTTGCGTCGGTTCGGGTGGTACATTGTGATTGATTTTAAATTTATCCTAGACTGAAGAAGATCCTTGAACTTTTGCACCAAATGCATGCTGCCAAGAAAACCACAGATGTCGGACCGCCAAGAAAAATGTTGAAGGGAAAAAAAACATGCAAAGTAAATTTTGAAGAGAAAAAAAAACAGGCAAAGAAATAATATTAATGCAAAAATATGTGATATCTCTCCAAAAACAACAGTGTTGTAAAAAAATCCCCCGCCAAGAAAACCTTAAATACTCAGCCTTAAAAAGTTATGATATCGAGTTTTCCCGCCAAGTTTGTGCCAAACTACAACTAACCTGTATGTATAGTTCTTTTAAATTGTTTTCAGTCCTGCCAGGCGGGAAGTTTTTACTCATTAAGCAACCACCTCACAAGACAAAGCTTCCCGCCTGGCAGGACTGAAAACAATTTAAAAGAACTATACATACAGGTTAGTTGTAGTTTGGCACAAACTTGGCGGGAAAACTCGACATCATAACTTTTTAAGGCTGAGTATTTAAGGTTTTCTTGGCGGGGGATTTTTTTACAACACTGTTGTTTTTGGAGAGATAAAATGTTTACAAGAATTTTGATAGAAAATGAGAGCCTAATAAAAAGAACTTAACAATTGCAGGTACATATCAGTACCTCAGAACCAGACTAACGTAAGTCCATTTTCGTCATTTTGCAGTAGAGATTGTCCGATACACGCAAAGGGTGGGACTCGCGCTCTTTTCACGCTGCTAAATAATTGTGAAGGCATTTGTTTTATAGAATACCGTTCTCAAGAGTCAATGCAGAATAAGATTCTACATACAATGAAGCAAAAAATTGAAAATGGCCATTTTTGGACTTACGTCGTTCTGGTTCTGAGGTACAGATATTACACTAACTCATTATGATTAAAAAATTCAGAAAAAAGATATGCTTACATTTGCTTCAACATAGGCTATGCATTCATCTAAACGAGACAGCAGAGGCATAAATGTTTCACTGACAACTGATAATGTTGGAGAGGAAATTTTCTGGAAATAAAAAGGCATAACAAATTAATCAACTTCTTAAAATTTTATCAATACTTTGAAGTATTAAGAAGACATATTACTTGAATACAAAGGACAAAATTTGCATGAATTTAAATCAAGAATTTTGCTACATGATTCAAAATTTTGAAATGGCAGATTCATTCTGAAAATCAACATAAAATCAAGTTTTTGAGTACATTTATTTGATAATTTAAGATAATATTTTTTTTTTATTAATGACTAAAACCTCAACAGACGAAAATTCAAAACTGTGATAAAATAAGTGTGATGACAACTTTCTTATTTTTCTTTCCCTATTACTTTTCTATTCATAAATAAATAGGATGAGAAACTTAATAGGTTTAAAACATGGGTTTTTTGAAAGAAGTTTCATTTGAAAATTAACATAATTAAAGGTTTTCAAGAAGCAGATACAAAATTTTTCAAAGAATTTTTATAAGAGTTTAAAATAAATAAACAAAGAATAATAACTTTTTTGAAGGAACCCTAAGAAAATAATTAAGATTACAAAAGTGAACCAAAAACAATGTAAAGCACTTACCTGAGATAAAGTTTCTAACTCATTAAAATAACTAAGTTTCTGAGAGATGGTTTCAGCAGAACTTACAAGTTTTGTCTGAAAGCATAAAAAGAGATAAATAGTTACAATTCAAAATCACAAAAGGAGAAACTTTTTTCAAATTTTTAGTGAAACAATGAATATTTCATTGATCTCTCTGATACTCTGCATACTCCCCAAAACAGCTGAACTTTCAGTTTGGACTAAAAAATACAGTATTGGGCCAAAAGTTTCAGCCAAATACTAAACAAGACCATTAATGCTTTCAATAATAACAACATATATATTTTAAAAAACACCACTGTAGGATTATATTAAAATATTACCCATTGTGGAAGTTTAAAGACTAAAATGTTTAAATATTTTATTTTAAGCTCAACAATTAATTGAGTCTTGAAGTCCAATGAATGAAAAACAATCCTGATTAATAAATAGTAGTGCAATTTAAAATGTTTAAGCACATTTGATTTATTAAGTTAAATTCTGAACTTAGGCTGTAAAATGATCCAATTATGTGACCCAATTACTGTTTAAAGATATTAATCAAAAAATATTGATTAAATTTCTAAAGCATTAGCAAATTTCACAAAAAGATTGACAAAATAATTTTACTTTTTTCTTCTATTATCAGGCAAAAATCGGTTGCACTAAGGTTGCTTTTCTCTGAGAATATTCAATATAAAGAGGTGGCAGAATATGATAAATATTTCCTTGCTAGTTTACTTTAGAAAGTCTTCTTCATTTTTACAGTATGACAATATAACATTTAAAACAACTGAAGAATCTTTAGTAATCTTTATGATCAAAAGATTTTCCTGTTAAAAAGTAATAATAAAGCTATACATGCTATAATGGTTAAAAGTATCATTAAAAACAAAAGTATGTTACAATAATTCTCAGGGTAGGATTTCCGTGTGATAGAAAATCTGAATTCCAGGATTTTCTCTGCAGCAATTTTCCATGAATTCTGCCTGGTGTGAAATATTTTATAAACATTAATTTTGGTTAGTTTGGATATACATCAAAATAATTATTTACTAATGAGGGAGTATAAATTTAGAATATTTAGTTTATGCAACAAAAAGTAATTATTTTTGTATCTGTTAAATTATAGAACAATGAAAAACTTGACACTTAAGGTACTGATATGTGTCTTATGATATTATTGTAATACGGATAACATTGTATTAATACAGATTTGATAGAAAAGAACAAAATAGTGCAACCTTTGTTTAAACCTTGTCAATTCTTTGTAACTAAAAAGCATGTCAGTTTTCCAGTTTTCTTCACTATGCTTTCACTTACAAATTTTTCAAGAAATAAGGAAAGTTTTTGAAACATATCCACAAGAAAAATCTTGTTTTTTTTTTTTTTTTTTTGAAATTAGATAAACATTGGGTTTTAAATAAGAGTGTACGGGGGGGAGGGGAGGAGGCTCATGCCAACAAAGTCTGGCTGAATTGAACAATTTCAAGAAATATAAAATTCAAAAGTTTTTTCTCACCTGTTGCATTAAGAGATCTTCACAAGCTTCATGTAAAGAGTTAGTCTTATCTGATACAAAAGTGTACTTTTCTTTTAATGTTTCCAGAGATTTTAAAGCACAGCTAAGATCATCAAAAATCAATGAATATTGTTCACAATGTTTGGTCAACTCATCCATGTAAGCTCTGGAATAATAGGGAAGAAATTTAAATACAAAAAAATTACTTTGTGAAAAGTTCAAGAAAAAAAATGAGTACATTTAAGATTATTTGATTAAAATAAACATACAGATTTCGCTGAAGATGAGAAAAATGGTGTCTATTTCATCATACTGAAGTAAAAATTACAGAATAACTGACGTCAAAGAACAGCAATGATTGCAATGATGTATACTTATCCTGTTTTGTTACATCTAAATCAATCAATCATGCAGTAAAACCAGACATTAAATGAACTACTTACAATGGAAGACAATAATTATGTTTTCTCATACACCCAGCTAAAAAAGTGCAGGAAAGGAGGTCGGAAAGCTAACTCTCCCAGAGCTCTTGATTTTTATCCATTATATAATCGAACCCAGTTAATTGGAACATTCTCAAAACGAACTACTGCTAAGACGAACTGCATTTTGGATCCCCGCCTTATGATGTGTAGTGTATTGTCCTTTGAAAAAGATGAACTACAGTCAAAACAAACTGATTTTAAAGATTCCTCAGAGTTTGTTTTAATGAGGTTCCACACTGCATTGTCAATTTATGGTATATTCAGTGGTGCAGTGAACAGGGAGTTTTGCCAGTAAAAAACCTTCCAAAGGACTTGGTTTTACTATTATTGCCAATCCTAATAAAGTAGTTTATACACATGTAAAGATTGTTTTAATCATAAAAAAACCCTCCAGACCACGAGGAGTACATGAAGCAGACTGCACCTTTAAAAAGTTTAGGAAGAGATTTGCGAGGGTTTTTTTAATCTCATTTTAAGGGGAAGGGGTACTTCCCAGTATATCACTGGGTAGCAACAACACTTGAGGGGATGGACATTAGCCTTGACTAATTTTCTGATATTTTATATTACTTGATTTTACTTACCATGATACCAAATCAAGCAGGGTTAAATGCAATTTTTAAAATTTATTTCAATGTGTCACCCAATTGGAAAAAAAAGGGTCAAAACAAGACTACACTACAGAACAAGATTGCAAAACAACTAGCACAAAGATATTAGTCAATAATTATCAAAAAACAATATTACTTATAAATAATATCTTCATCATCAACCAGCTGCTCTTCCACTGAAGTAAACCAAGACAGAAACTAAAATAAAGAGAAAAAACTTTTTTTTAAACAATAATCCAAATACGTGTGAAGACAAAGAAATATTATTCTTGAGTGAATGCAAGAATGCACATCTATAGTGCTTACTGAAATAAACACTCATCTGCAATTCGAAAGGATTTTTATAAAGCACTAGCTGCTTGGCCCGGCTCTGCACAGGATCTATCTTGGTGGGAAATGTCATGTCAAGTGACGCGTGTGTCTAAAAGTTCCGATTAAATGAAAGTCAATAGTTTGCTAGAACGCAGTACGAAAAATTAATCAATCGGCAAAAAAATTTTAAATCCGTTCGATACAGGAAAAGTCAAAAGCAAAAGCAAGAATTTTGTTTTTGTTCTAGAAAAAAATGGCAACACCTTTTTCTCATTAATAATTTATTTCATCCTATTTAATTTCTTTCACGCTCGTGCAGATGATTTTTATGTATCCAATTCAAAATGGATATTTCCAAATTTAAAAATGCCCGTATCCTTTTTCAGGGTGGAGACATCGATTAGTGGTTTTGAAAACCTTCGGAAGGAAACTTTCCTAAAAGGTTTTTTTGCATTCTTTCGAATGAGACTAAGATTGAGACGATCCGATAAGTATTTTGCTAGATAGAGCCATTTTGAAATCCTTTTTCCCGCTCAAAAACCTCCCTAAGATCCTTCCCGGGTGCCCAAGTATCTCCCTGGCAAATTTCGTCCAGATCCGACGTAAACTGTGGATTTGTATAAGGTACACACATACATACATATTCTTTGTTTTATTTATGTGGATTTGAATGATTCGGTAAAAACTGGATCTATTTACTTGTTTATTAAATGCAGAGTAAATGACAAGTTATGGACATGGTTGAGGGCTTTTTTTTCTTTTTTTTTTTTTAATTTGCATTGTTATACAATGGTAATTATGTGATTCTAATTCATGGAAAAAACTAATTTTCATGTATTAGAATTTAGAAATTGCACTTTTGCATTGTGAAATTTTCATTGATTTTAAACTATGATTATTATGGGTTTTTTTTTTTTTTTTCTTTTTCAAATAAATTTGACACACTAGTTTAACTAGTTATGGACCACTTATTTAGTAATTGTCCTTTTAAAAACTGGTAATGGCCATGCTAGATGAATACAATCATTTTTAAGAAATACATAAAAAAGTTTTCAATAGTATTAATAACATTTATGTTTCTTTCAATACAATCCTTTCGGAATTTTTTTACATCAGAAATTTAAAGTACCTTGATTTGCCCATAAAGTAAAAAGAAAATTAAAATATGGACAACTAACAAACCGCTTTTAAAAGATTTGCCTGAACAAGAGATAAATAAATGAATAGTTAAAATAAATCAAACTATTCTACTGCTACATTTTTTATTTATCCTGTAATTATAATTCATGGAGAATCTCCCACAATTCCCTATTTGGGTCTGAGATGCATTAACATACTAAATCAGACTGTTGATGAAAACTTATGTTTTAAAAAAATGTGGTGGGGGCATTCGTGAAGTAATCTGCTCTTAACATCCCTTGATGATGCTCCGAAAATAACAATTGCAAACTTAATACACAAATATGCCTATTAATGATTGGCTGACCAAAATGAGTCACTAACCGAAACTTGAAGAACATTTCTGCCAAATGACTTTGAAAAAAACATTGGAAGAGCTGTTACAAGAATTACTCAATAAATGTGTAAAATATTGAAAGAGTCTAAAAAATCATGCACAGTGATTTTAAATTCTTGAAGTTTTTTTTTTTTTTTTTTTTAAGCAATACAAAATTTAGATGATGAAGCATCAAATATATGTGTTTGATAAGGAAAGAGCTAAATCAGAAAAATTTTGTTAACTCGAGCAGTCAACTTCAGATAATTGTTTTTCAATAAGGGTTATCAAGCAGCAATTACTATAAGCATTCTTCATGCATCTTTGAGGAATAACGTTATGTGATGTTAAAAAAAACTTACCTGCTGTGCATTTTCAATTTTCGTATATTTCACATCAGCATTAGATGAAAAATTCAGCAAATCAGCAGCTTCTTCGACAGATGATTCATGTTGATAAAATAAAATATCATCATCCACAGGCAACTATACAAATAATAAAAAGCATCATAAAAAGTTTGAATAACAATAACAGGACAAAATATTTTTATGTCCTCTCACATAAAACATCAATATGAAATCTTCAACAACAGATGGGAAATTTTCAGTGGCATCACAGGAGCCCTCAAAGTTTTTTTTGTTTGTTTGACTGTTTAGCGGTACATATACTTCTTAAACAAACATTAAGGGCTTAATAGTTTTCAAGTTGTGTCAAACAGACATTTAACTTTTCTTCTCTAAATTATGATTCAGCTCTGAATATTAACGATAAACGATCAGCAAGTTTTAACATCCAACATTATACAAATAACAAAATTTTAATTTTATTTCAACAAAATGGTAAAATTATGATCTCTAGAGGGTTAGAAATTTTATAAAACAGGTTAAACTCAGCTATAAAAACTTTTTCTTCTTGTTACCATCTCTTATTCATAAAAAAATACATTTGATAAATCATATACCAAAAGTGCTTAAGTTACTTTTATTTCAGAGAGAAAACAAAACCCTCTGACAAACATCACTAATGGAATAGTGATCCCACGAAAATTTAAACACAATGTAAAAGGCATTTCCGCCTTTTCAAAAGATATAAAGTCTTACTTCAGAAGGAAACGGTCTCTCGTATGAGCAGTCTTGAAGAGCTGAAATACTTTTCAACTGAAGGTCCGAAAGCGGTGCCAAAGAATCAGATTCGGAATCCCAAGCCAGCAGTTTTTCCGCAATTAAACTTTCTTTATCCATCATTCATGTTTGAAATGGATATTTTTAAATATCTACCCCGAGAAAATTAATTTCACTGAACATTTTACGAGTCGAATTTATTAGCAAGCATGATTGTAAACAAAATTTGTAAACGCAATCCAAAACAAATACTTAGCGAGTTGAGTAAATAGCTTCCTACTCTGTAGCGGTAGTAACTAACTGGAGTGCTATTTAAATTGAAAATTGCATTTTGAAAATCTTCCATAAATGATTCATTCTTGCACTGAGCGAAATAATAAATGAGGTATCATTCAGCAACACAGATTCCCTGGGTGTAGCTAAGATTTTCTTTCGAAGAGGTTCCATTACGAAGTTAAAAGAGAGAGAGACCTTTATGTTTCTCCTCTTAGGCAGGGATTCAAGTGAAACAGCACTGCGATCGCTTCGAATTGCAATCGCCACTGGAAGTGAATTACATTATCATCAACTTAAATTGGCATGATGTCACTACGGGGCCAAGTAGGCTGTGACGTTTTATCTAGCTCGTTTTTCATAGGCAAACGTCACGCTGACGTCACAATGTTTTTATCAAGAAACGTTCTAATGTAATTCATTTCCAGTCGCGATTGTAATTTGCGATTGCCTGTTTCACTTGAACCCCTGCCTAAGACAGGGATTCAAGTGAAACAGGCTATCGCAAACTGCAATCGCTACTGGAAATGAATTACATTAGAACGTTTCTTGATACTGAAAATGAATTACATTAGAACGTTCATCGTGACGTTTGCCTATGAAAAACGAGCTAGATAAAACGTCACAGCCTACTTGGCGAATAAGAGGAAATGGCCGACTGCTTGTGAGCTCTTATTGGCTCCGCTCGTAGTGACGTCAGTGCCAAGTTAAGCTGATGATAATGTAATTCACTTCCAGTAGCGATTGCATTCGAAGCGATCGCAGTGTTGTTTCACTTGAATCCCTGCCTTAAACTCCAGTGAAGTAATTTGATAATAAAGGGAGTGTGATAATTTTTTGCTGAATGATGACAGAAATTAACGAAATGTCGAAAGTTTTCAGTACGATAAAATACTATATGTCACAAGGTCAAAGTAGTGAAAGGGGACGGTCTTAGAAATCGTTGGCCCCTCAATTTTCTTCAAGCATTATTTACGTTTTGTGAAGACAAAAACACAACATTTTCCCCATTTAACCTGCAAAAGCTCGATTTTCGCAATCGCTTGTTTTAGAGTCCGTGCAGTTTTTTCTAGATACATACAGGGTCTGTCCGGAAAGTAATGGGATTGAGTGGATAAAAAAAAAAAAATTATTGAGCCAATCGTTACATGTTTAGAAACTTTCAAAATAGGCTCCTTCTGCATCGATACAGCGCGATTTCCAAGCATTGAAGGCGTCACGGAAGGTATTCTCCGGAATAGCCCTGAGAGCCGCGGTGCACGCTGCTTGGATCCCCTCTGTCGTCTTAAAATGCTTACCTTTCATCGGCCTTTTCAGGAGAGGAAACAAAAAAAAAGTCCGGGGGGGGGGGCACCGTTGGGACACCGGCTTTGGTCAGGTAGTTGCTCACAAGAAATGCGGAGTGAGCTGGGGCGTTGTCGTGGTGCAACTTCCAGTCTGCTGCGATGTCTTGTCGGACCCGATTGACCCTTCGTTTTTGAGTCTCTTTAGCACTTCCACGTAAAACTTGGCGTTGATGGTTTGTCCAGGAGGAACAATTTCATGGTGGACAATGCCTTTGATGTCAAAAAAGACAATGAGCATCGTTTTCACTTTAGATTTGCTCATTCTTCCCTTTTTTTGGTCGAGGAGACGCCAGCGTGTGCCACTCGGAAGTTTGCCTCTTTGTCTCGGGATCATACTCAAAGATCCATGACTCGTCCCCTGTGATTACGTTATTCAAAAATTGGGGGTCACTGTCACACATGTTCCAATTTTCGTGACACACTTCCACTCGTCGCAATTTCTGGTCGTCAGTGAGCACTTTTGGGACCATCTTCGCGCCCACCTTGCGCATGTTCAAATGCTCCGTCATAATGTCATGAACCACAGATTTTGGTAAATTTAACATCAGGGCAATTAAACGAACACTCAGTCGGCGGTCTGAGTTCAAAACTTTGCACACACGAGTCACATGAAGAGGTCACCGATGAACACCGTGCTGGAGGACCTTCGACTTCGACAACCACCAACAATTGTTGGTGGTTGTCGAAGTCGAAGGTCCTCCAGCACGGTGTTCATCGGTGACCTCTTCCCGGCCATTCAAAAAGGTCTGGTGCCACCGAAACACACTAGTTCTTGCAAAAGAATTATCTGGGTAAGTCTGCTTGATCAGATCAAACGTCTCTGTCGCAGATTTACCGAGTTTCACACAGAATTTAATCGCGTACCTCTGCTCCAACGATCGCTGCATTTTCGGCTTGCACCACTCACCGAAACACGTGGCGCGAAAATGCCTGTTCCGACCATCCATGCGTTCGGAGACAACTCAACTGCCGGCCGCTCGTTCGTTAGCTAGTAACGCCCTCTACCGCATTCAGTCGGCGCGCTCACGCTCCGAAGTACAGTCGCGGCGGGAAAAAATCAGTCACATTACTTTCCGGACAGACCTTGTATATTTCGTTGCAAAAGTAATCAAAATAAGGTGCAGTAGGGCAGAGGCGGACTTACGGGGGTGCCCCACACCCCCAACATTTTGCTTGAATTTTGAAAAAAAATTAAGTATATTTCACCAGGAAACAGTCTGGAAAATAAGTTATATTTTACCATAGCTACAATGCAAGTTAATTCATTTGTAAGAAAATCCAAAAATATAACATGAAGTTCAAAGGTTCGGGGGCCACGTGGGCCTATAGAGCAAGTTGTCGCGGGTTCGAATCCCGCCTTGCCCATGGATGTTATTTCAACCTCTCTGTACCGTAAATCTGTCCTGTGTTTGTCAGGGGGCAAAGCGCATAGTACGCAGTCCTCATGTATGTTGAAGCTGATGGTTTCTAAAAAAAAAAAAAGTTCAAAGGTTCCCAAAGTTCCATACCTTCACGGAACCTATCCAGAAAATTGCTAACTTTGCGTCCACAGAGCGAAAGAAATATGACTGTGCTACGTATGAAAAATAAAAGTATTTTTAGTCATTTGAAAAGAAAAAAAAGAAATAAATTATACAAACATCAAATAAATGTATTTCAATTGCAATTTTATCTGCGGTAATCGAGTATTTATTGGTGTATCATTAAAATTTCTTTTACTTTGAAACAGCCCTGGCTAATAAAGTTAAAAATATATGACTATTCTTGATCAAAAATCTCATAAACTGCTTCAAATTCTTGTACATCATTCCAGTAAACCAGGGCTTAACAAACTTTTTAAGCACCGGACACCTTTCATGAATCAAAGTTCGAAACGGACCCCTGTCGTTAGAGAAAGTGCAAAGATAATTTTTGTTCGTAGTGAATTGAACTTTAAATAAATCAACTAGTAGCATATGTAGGATTTTCCTCCAGTGGGAGATTCATTTTTTCTCAACCAAATGTGAACATTGTTTGCCCCCCCCCCCCCCGCTCCCCTCAAAGTAAATGAAGTTGAAAATTTAACTTGAACCAGACCTGGGTTAGATTTCTTGACGGTTACTTTAAGAAAAACAAATTATGGCGCATTTTGCTCATAATCTCAATTTTACAGTCATAAATATTCAAATTTATCTTTTGTCAGTAAAAAGAATTTCATATTTACTAATCACGGGACGCGGGAGCGTCCCGCCCCGCCAAGAAAACCAAATACAAGCCGCCAAAAAATTTCCGTCGCCAATAAAAATGTAAAAGAGCGACAAGGACTGTTTACGCGAGTAACCAAACCGGGGTTTTCACCCCTCTGTATCTCAGCCCCATAAAGATCCTTAGAGTTCATTTTTGGTATACTCAATCTCCAGCGGCCCCTGACGGCACATACTAAAGCAAAACATCCAGGACCCTGAGGGGGAGGGCTGATATATGTTATAAAATCGCTATTTTTCGCACTTTTTAGAAATTGTTTGACAGGGGTCCAGACTAAACGGTAACTCGGATTGAGCTCTGCTTTTGCACCCACATTTATTTTGTCCCAAAGCTCGGCATAGGGGGTTTTTCGACCCCCCACCCCCTCCCTCCTCGTTTTTATTTTCCGTATCTTTTCTCCCCGTGGGTCTTTAGTGTTGATTTTTGGTATGAATATTCTTGATGAGACATTGAGGGCATTTTCCCAAAATTTTCCCCCCGGGGTCATCGCACCCCGGAGTTATTAATGCTTAAAATTGGTCCGATTTCTATCTACTAGCTCTGTTCAACATCTGAGCATTTATGTTTTCATTGTTAGGCCACGAGGAAAGAAAACTCAATGATTTATAATTTCATCTGTTGCCAGTTTCTATTTGTTAACAAATAAACTATTTGTAATTGATTTTATTGCATAAGGCTTTTAAAAGGGATCTTCAATTTAGTTCATTTTAATATGAGATCGGCAGTAAGGGTTGGGGTTTTTTTTTTAAAGACTTTTTCTGTACTTACTTTTTTTAAAACTTTTAATTTAATCGTAGTATTGTTAGCAACTAGCTTTGTTTTGCGTCGGTTCGGGTGGTACATTGTGATTGATTTCAAATTTATCCTAGACTGAAGAAGATCCTTGAACTTTTGCCCAAATGCATGCCGCCAAGAAAACCACAGATGTCGGACCGCCAAGAAAAATGTTGAAGGGAAAAAAAACATGCAAAGTAAATTTTGAAGGAAAAAAAAAAACTTGCAAAGAAATAATATTAATGCAAAAACATGTGATATCTCCCCAAAAACAACAGTGTTGTAAAAAAATCCCCCGCCAAGAAAACCTTAAATACTCAGCCTTAAAAAGTTATGATATCGAGTTTTCCCGCCAAGTTTGTGCCAAACTACAACTAACCTGTATGTATAGTTCTTTTAAATTGTTTTCAGTCCTGCCAGGCGGGAAAAGCAACCACCTCACAAGACAAAGCTTCCCGCCTGGCAAAACTGAAAACAATTTAAAAGAATATACATACAGGTTAGTTGTAGTTTGGCACAAACTTGGCGGGAAAACTCGATATCATAACTTTTTAAGGCTGAGTATTTAAGGTTTTCTTGGCGGGGGATTTTTTTACAACACTGTTGTTTTTGGGGAGATATATCTTTCGTAACAAAGACCGTAAGTTAAACTGCACTTTTATATTTGTAATATGAACCTAGTTTAAGTACATACATTTTTGCATACTGTACCTTAAAAAAAAAAAAAAAGAAAGCAATTTTATACGATTTGTGGCGATGTCAGAGCAGTTTTTGGGGCACTCATTCCCAGAAAATTTTAAAATTTTAAGCCTTAACCCTTTCGGCACCACCGGGACTTATATGTCCCGCAGGCAATGACTCTATAAAATTGATCCAATAAAAAGTTATTTTAGTTTTTCATTGTATTTTCAGTCTCTTTTTCAATGCCACTGGGATAAATGTGTCCCGATAAAATGGTTAGATAGAACAATAGGACACATGTCCTACCTAAAACTCCCCCAGATTTCTAGAAATTTTTCAATCAGAAAAAAATATTGGTACTGAAAGGGTTAAAAACGCGCTAGTAGGCCTTTTTTTAGACATTATTAGGAGGAGCAATAGGTCCAAGACAGCACACCAGGCGATTTTTCAAAATCCTTGCTTTAAAAATTCTCTTTTGAAAGATCTTTTTGTTTACAATTAGATTAAATGAGGTATGGGGATAATCTGACAGATTTTTTTTTATTTTTAATTGAAGTTTCAATGAATAATTTCTTGCAATTCGCTAAATTACAGCTTTTCAAACGCACTTTTCGAGTTTGGTTATGTTAGGAAAGAGGGATATTCGTGCACTCCACGAATTTTTTAAAAATGGAAGCGTTATAAACGTAGGAATCTGCCCTTTGGGTAACGAAAGGGTGCAAGGAAAGATCCCTGGATATTTTTAAAAATTAAAATTTACAACTTCAAACGTAAACTAACCCTGATGATATTAAGGAAAGTGGAGGTCAGTAACTGTTCCCCAGAAATTTTTCGAAATTATAGTTGTAAGAGCACTAATCCATACGATCAACGGTGAATTCATGTGGGAATGAAGTTTCGGGGACCGTCTCAGGTAAAGTTCTTGAAATTGAGGTCTTAAAAGTATCTTGGAAGGTAGTTTCCAAGGCTTAGCCTGAAGTTGTGTCAATCAAATATCCATATTAAAATGTCAATCAAATATTCATGTTAACATGTCTATCAAATATTCATATAAACATGATGACAGACAGTACGATTTTGTGAGAGCAGAAAACGGTTTAACCACATGATCTTGCAGCAATCTGTCTCAAAATATTGAGTATGGCATAAAGGGCAACTGCATATTTCGAAAAGGAAAACTCTGGTTTTCAAAAGCAAAAAAGTAATTTTAAAGCTTTAAAACCCTTCTTTTTTTCGTGATTCACCGCGGACCCCCGACGGAATCTCGGCGGACCCCTAAGGGGTCCGCGGACCACAGTTTGGGAAGTGCAGTAAACAATGCAATAAAATCTACTCTCACATCAGCTAAAAACCAACATTTTTAAGGGAAATTCTTAAAAATTTCCAAAGGAGGGTCCTTGAACCTCTGTCCGTCCTGAGAAATACCCCGTCCCCTCGGAAGCCCCGGCTTGTTGTACCCCCAGAATTCACAGCCTAATTCCGCCTATGCAGTAGGGCAGACAAAAAAAAAAAAAAAAAAAACTTACCTGAAAATCATTATTTGACCTTGTCATACTTACCCTGATCATTACTTGTGAAGTTTTAGCTCAACTGGGTAATAACGATCCGTATCAACGATGAAGGCAAAAGTTGTGAAAATTGAGTTTTGCGATTACAGCATACTGCGATTTACATAAAAAATCGTGGTTTTTTCCTCTCAACACCAAAACTATTCATTATAGAAACACTGATTAAGAAAGGGACGGGAGGAAAGTCTCCGAAAGCCCTATCCCTTCATTTTACGCTACCCAAAAAGTGACAAAAAGCGGCTTTTGGGGATTTTGATTTTAAAAGAATTCCATAGAAGAGTTTCTAAACCCCTCCTCCCTCCCTATATTTGGCGATCTTCATCAAAGGCGGCCTCAATTACGTATTTCGGACTTCAATTTCTAAATGTTTCCCAAAAGAGAGTTTTCTTAATCTCGGGAAAACCGTCCCCCCACTCAATCATCCTCTAAAATGTAATAGCTAGGACTTACTTCTTTTAATATGACCAATCAGAAAATTTCTTTGTTAGAGCTTTATTTCCGAAAAGAGCCTCGAACCGCCTGATTACTTCATTGGAAATTCTCTTACAATTACACGTTTCTAAAATTCATAATTTTTAAAAATGATCGAAAGAGGACCCCGAATCTTTGCTCCCACTGGCATTACCAAAGACAGTCTAAAAACTACCTTTTTAAAATTTTCCAGGGGTTACTTCTCCGTCTCCCCTTTCCCTCATTTCAATAGGATTTAAAGAGCGTCTTCAATTAAGAGCTTGAATTTTTAAGAGTTTTCGAGGTTAAGCTCCTGAGAATTCCTCCCCGAACATCATGGAAAATAACGTTTTTAGAGAAATTTCAAAAAAACATTCGGTCCACTTAACGTTACCAAAGTAAGCTAGAATGGTGTTCTTAAGATTTCAATAGCGAAAAACTGCCGGTCCTCTTAGAGTTAAGTACTACATTTTAAAGATTTGAATTTCGAAAAATTTTCAGAGTAGGCCTCAGAATATCCCTTTTTTCTAACATCAACGCAAATCGTCTTCTACTGCATTTTTGTTGCTGCAGTTTCGAAATTTTTTGAAGGAAAACCCCCTAACTTTCCTCTCCTTAAAACAAATCTCTAGATAGTATAAAACGAAGTCTCAAAAAGCGTCTGTGTGTTTGAACGCGCAAAACTCGAGAACTACCCGGCCGATTTTGCTAAATTTCAGCGTTTGTTCCTTTTCAAAAATTTCCGGAGAGCAACTGAACACCTTTCTTCATAACACAATCAAGGATAATTTTGAGTTTTTAACGTTTCAATTTTAATAGATGGACAGTACCCCATAAAGCTCTTCTCCCTTAACATTGCCAAAAATCTTCTAAAAAGCAACTTTAAGACTAAATACGAAAAAACTGGAGAACCCCACTTTCTCTCGGTAAATAATATATTTATGATTAGGTTCACATTGTCAGATCTACTAATGGCTCCTCCTAGTAATGGTGAAAATTTACCCGACAAATTACAATAGTACAATGTTTACTAAGTGTCCAGAGATCTCAATGATTCATTCAGTATCGCACAAAAAATATGGCGATTGAATGTTTAATTACAGAACAGGGTGCTAGTTAAACTTTCCATTAGCTTACTTGATTTCAAGTGTCCCTCAATTAGATTTCAGAAAACATGCAAAGTTCTGCAACTGCTGCTAGGAAAGAAATTTGGAACGCTCACCACACAGTTGTTTGTTTTAGCCATGGGTTTGTACAGCCAAAACCTCAGAACTACTTCATATACTCTTTTCATAGCTGTCAAAACATTAAATTATGTATAGGTATTTACATTTTACTAAAAGGATTACTGTTGTTTGTATTTCAATGATTTAATCTTTTAATGTAAGTTTGATGGCATCCACTGGCTCCCGACTTAGGAAATATATCAAATACAGTGGTCGCTGCTTATATGAATTATGTTCATTCTGAAGTTTTGATTCAATAAAGCGGCTAATGCAATAAAACTATTATGTTCAGTTTTTGAAGATTTGATTCGTTAAAGCGGTAGATTCAATTAAGTTAATTAATGAAAACCGGAAAATGTTGGCAGGGATTAGGGTAAAGTTAAAATATTTCCCAATAACATTTGAAGAATTTAAAAGGATATTTTCTCTTTTAAACATGTGGTCAAATGACTTTAACAGGGTGGCGACAGAAACCATGAAAAAAAGTTCCCTGACTTTTCCCTGACTAAGTTTACCAAATTTCCCTGACTTACGTTACTGATGATAACGTTTTTTTTCCCCCTCTCCCCCCCCTTCTTTTGGCTTACTGAAAACCACTGTATGTTTGTATAAAATACAGTATGTAAAGCGTTTTAAGAAGTCAATACAGTAATTATTACAACACACCTCAAGTCAACTTCATTAAAAAAAATAATAATAAATTAAAAAATGGTAATAACAATTTATCTACGTTGAAACATTACACGAATTTTTAAACAATAATACTTTGCTGTCCATAACAACTCAAATTAAAAGTTTGAGAAATTCGCAAAATTACTCTCGAAAACATGTCGAATTGTAATAAAATTAAGATGTTTATAGTGAACATTTTTGAACTAATTTAAAGCGATATAATAATTACAGCAAGAACAACATAGAGTAAAAGTATAGAAATACGGTAGTATGCTTACCTAAATAATACATGTATGGATAAAACAAATTCAAACATTTTCATATTCATTCCGAATGTTTTTAATGAACAAAGACAGCATTTCAACTATTAAATACTTAAAAACAAAATATTTATATCATGTACACAGTGATAGTCAAGTTTAACTGAC